>JAOXJP010157617.1:0-12968 GCA_025762735.1 Platanus orientalis
GTAGTCATGTTCCCCTTTTCCAAAGATTAATGCTACTTATGGCTCCCCCCTCTCTTCTTCTTCCATAGGTGTAGCCAAAGTCCTTCTCTCTTTCAAGGTTTATTTCTTATCTATTCTCTTTCTCTCTTAGTCTCTTATTCTTTTTCTCTTTCTTTCTCCTATATTCTTTCTTATCTTCTTCTTCTAAAAGATTCCGTATTAGTTTTCATTGAAACCTCTGTTAAAGAATATTTACTTTTATGAAATTCTTTGATTTGACTCACCAAATCGTATTGGAATTTTATAAAATTTTAACTATAGAACCTTGGAATATGTCAAAATGGCTATAAAAATTTCAAAATTTTCTTACGCATTAGAGGGGCATTTTGGTAATTTTTGGATTTTCTATCCAAAATTATAAAATACCATTTTGGGTATTTTATTCTTTTTTCTCTTTTTTTTTATATTTTTCACATCCTAACCTCTTTTCTTAAATGTTATTCTCTGATTTCTTGGGTATTTGTGAATATAAATTTAATTCTTAATTTATTTTGTTTCTGCATACTTTATTTTCAATTATTTGAAGCCTTGGGAATTATTCCACATCAAATTTTGGTATCTTCCCCCTTGTACTACATCATTACAGTCTCAGTTTTGAACCATTCTCTAAACTAGTATAGCCTAACCAAACACTTAAATATCCCTTGTATTCCCATGCCCCAAACCCCTTTTAAAATTATTGCTGATTGGGTTTTTCTGTTATTGATTGTTGACCGATTTCTCGTTTGAGTAGTAGTCTATATTATATGCATCAAAACTGATTACTATTTAGCTCTTTAATTGGTTCACTTTTTGAGTCTTGAGTTGTCTTATTACTTAATCAACTGATTGGCCTTGAAGTGTGCCCAAACTGAGAGTAGAAATCCAGTTTATTCTTCATCATTGCTTTGTGTAATTGCCTTGGTTCTTTAAGTGCATTTGATTTCACAAGCATGTTGCATCACAACTCCTGTCTCTCTATAGGTTTACACGACCCAACAAAGATTAATGCATTTCTCAAATACTTTTGTCCATTAATGTTGGGGTATTTTATGAAGAGTTCATCGCTTAACCATAGACAACGAACTGAACATGGGAGCGGAAACACACGAGACTTAAGCTCGGATCTCAATCATAGTCCCGATGGAACATCCACAATAGGGGTCCATGAAGACTTGTGTGGTTGAACCATCACCATGAAGGTTAGAGGAAAAGAGAAATGTTGTAGGCCATTAATGGTAGCAACCCACATTGTTCTTCTTCTCCTTCTTTTGCTCCTTTCTGGATCTTGAGCTCCTCATAAAGTCTTTTTTTTTTTTTTGCAAACATTTAGGCCCAATCTGGTTGCCATGAATTGTGTAGAAATGAAAAGAAAAGAATAGAAAAAAAATCCCAAAAGAAAAGGAAAAAAAAGAATCATAAAAAAAAAACATAAATCAGATAACTTAAAAATAATTTTTTAAGAAAATTTTGTCATGAGAAAATCTTTTCATGGCAACCAGACTAGGCCTTACTTTCTTTTATAGAGGTGAGAGAGGAGTGGTTGTGTGCCGTCACATCACTTATGTCACAGCAGGATCCTGATGAATTTGTCAACAACTTTTTAGTTGCTTTTGGAGATTTACAGGTTTGTCGCACAAAGTTGCAGGTGATGTGACTTGACAGTCCTTGACAGGCATACTGCTTTGCTACAATGGGTTTGCGTTAGCTGGTGACACCCAGTTGTCACACACTGTGCACATTAGCCCAACGGTTTTTCATATTGACGAAGTCACCACTCTCTCCTCATTTATTTTTTATTTTCATTTTCAATCTCTTCCCCTTTTTATTATTTTAAAATACTCGTTTTCTAACTGTGCGGATAAATGATTTCATCCGCTTGGATAGATAACATTTTATTAAGATAAATCTACCAAAAACATAATTGGACTTATTAAGGTAACAAATCCTATGCCAATTCATAGAGTTTCCTATGCAAATCTACAAGGAATCCCAACATTACCGAAGGAAAATACCCAATTACGAAGAAGTAGCCAAATATAGGAAAAACAAATGTTCAAACGAGTGTCAGTGAGTCTCTGAACTATAAGATGACAAGCGGCATGTTAGGGTTAAAAACGTCCAAAAAATGCTCAGTTGAAAAAGTAGGTATCCAAAAAATGAACCAAATTCAAAAACACCCCATGTGTCAATATGTGGCACATCTATATCTATAGAGGTTTTTTCATGGCAACAATCATTCTGCATCTATCTAACACTTTATCTACCCAACTAGTCCTATTTGATCTCAAAAATCCAACCTGGAAACTATATCCCCCCAGAAAGCAAGCCAAGATCCCAAGCTTTCTCCATGACAAATCATTTTGACTTTCTTTCGGTTGAACTCACTACCATAGATGCTACTAGGAGATCATCTAGTTTCCATTTTTGGTTGTGGTGAGCTGTTAGGCTCTGCTACCTTGACTTTTGCCTTTGTAGGTACCTACTGAGAGTACCTACTGAGAGGAGGCTTGATTGGACTAGACCCCCTTTTATAGCTTTCATCCCCTTTTGTGGATAAGAATATCACAAATGCTAATTGTAGTTCTCCCTTGGCCCATTAAAGGTGCAATAGGTGTCCGATTAACACCGATACCATGCTTTGCTAGTTGGCTAAGATACGAGTAGACCATTGGTATTGGAAAACCATCTTTCCGGCTTGTTAGCTTGTTAGAAGTCCCTTTTTCGGTTTGCTAATAGTACATCCCAATAGGGGTCATCATACTTTTTAAATTTATCTCCTTCAACTTGGATGCCATGAGGTGGGCCTTGAAGAGTATTAGAATAAGCAGTAGGAGGGATTCACAGATCCTCCAGACATAGAGCTCGTAGGGCTTTAAGCCTAAATACTAGAATTGCTTGTGCAAGATGTCCTCCTACTATGAGAGGAGCAACCGCCTGTGATACGACCCAAGAAGAAAACCTCAATTGATTTAAATTCCTTCTTCCAAGGGGAAACCCTCTTTATTGATAATGAGATAATAAGAGAACATAAACTCAAGCATACTTTTATTCCCTAAGGCTCATCCTTATATAGATGATAGCCTTCTACTTACATGTAAATAAAAGATAACAAATCCTATAATTAATTTCACAACTCATAGCATAGCAATTCATGACTAAAATCTTCACAACTTTTCTTTCTAGAAATGTCACAATTAGTTGTGATAGCAAATCTCCACAACTCATCCTTTATGAAATGTCACCATTAGCTGTGATGGTAAATCTTCACAACTCTTCCTTCCTGAAATGTCACCATTAGTTATGATGGTCAATCTTCACAACTCTTCCTTCTAATAATGTCACCAATAGTTGTGATGACAAATCTCCCACCTTATTTGCAGCTCTCCTTCCTTATTCAGTCATGGGGAATTTAGGGAACGTATCAACCCTATTCCATAAAATAAACCTTGTCCTTAAGGTCGAAATTCAGGGAACCACTCATGCTATTGCTCCCAATCCTCCCACATAGCGTCATTAGGAAAAGAGTTGGACTAATGGACTAAAACTTGAGTTGTAGCTTGATTCTTTTTCTTCACCATACGTCGGTCCAAAATGGCAATCGGTTCAAGCTTGAATTTCCCATCTTCTCCCACAGGTGGTAATTCGGGTTGAGGAATAACTTGCTGCCCAATCTTTTTCTTTAAGCAAGAGACATGAAAGATTGGATGGATTTGTGAGCTTAGTGGTAACTCGATCTTATAGGCCACATAGTCTATCCTTTGTAGCACACAAAATGGTCCATAATACCAAGGAACCGACTTTTGATTTCTCTGTGAAGCAAGTGAAGTTTCATGATATGGTTGAAGTCTCAAGTATACCATATCACCTTCAACAAAGAAGAGTTTAATCCAGTGAGAATCTGCTAGTTGCTTCATGCGGTTCTGTGCTTGCTGTAAGTTTTCCTTTATCAAACAAATCATAGTATTTCTTTCACGTAAACCCTTGTCAATGGTTGCCACTTGTGAATCGCCTGGTAAATACATTTGAAAGGAAGGAGGTGGTTGCCCATAGATAGCCTCAAATGGGTGTTTTCGAAGTTGAATGGAATGACCTATTATACCACTGTTCTGCCAGAGCAAGCCATTTGGACCACTGCTTGGGCCTATCCCCAGTTACACACTGAAGGTAATTTTCTAAACACTGGTTCATGACTTCGGTTTGACCATCAGTTTGTAGATGACAAGCCAAACTCATGTGAAGTTGAGTGCCTTGGAGCTTGAAAAACCCTTGCCAGGAAGAACTTGTAAAGACAGGATCACAATCACAATCACTCACAATAGTAGACAACATGCCATGTAACTTGAAGATGTGATCCATACAAAGTTAAGCCACATCCATAGCCATATAAGGATGGTGCAAGGTAATAAAATGTGTATATTTACTTAATTGATCAACTATAACAAATATTACTTCCTTACCGTTTGATGGAGGAAGGCCTTCAATGAAGTCCATAAAGATATCACTCCATATCCTTGTTGGTATTGGAAGTGGTTGTAGTAATCCCGTTTATGCCACATTTTCTGACTTGTTGCGTTGGCACACATCACACTACGTGATGTATTGTTGTACTTCATTTTCCATTCCCTTCCAAAAGAAGGCCCGTCTGAATCTATGAAGTGTTTTGTGAACACCTGAATGACTTCCATGTGGACCATCATGGGCTTCTCGGAGGATCGATGCCTTTAAATATGATGAGGGCCCTAGTACCAAACATCCCTTATACTACAGGTGATCCTTCTCCCAAACATAACCTGGGTGAGAAGTCGGATTTGTGATCAAATCATGGATAATGGTCTGCGATGTGGTGTCATGCTCCCACTCTTCTTTTAAAGTGTCCATCCAATTCAGTATAGGTAGAGATAAAGCCATAGCTTGAATTGAAGCAACCATCGGCATTGTCTCTTCCTCCTTCCTTGATAATGCATCGACCGCCTTATTCTCCTTCCCATTAGCTTCGACAACCATTGATGTTGCATAGGGGTGGTGATACGTTGCTCCAACATATACTTTAAATTGAGGTTGTCTGTTTATAGTTTGAAATGATGCCCTGCCAAATATAGCCTCCATTTATGGACTGCAAACACCGTGGCTAACAATTCCTTTTTATATGTTGAGAGCCTAGGACTTTTGTTGGACAAAGCCTTGCTAGCAAATGCAATGGATCAACCTTCTTGCATCAAAATAGCCCCTAATCCACTTCCAAAAGCATTACATTCAACAATGAATTCTTTAGAAATCTAGCATTGCAAGAATAGTTGTTGTCATCACCTTCTTGAGATGATTAAAAGCGGCTTCAAATTCGTTTGTCCAATGGAAATTGAACTTTTTAAGCATGGTAGTGAGTGGTTGACTGATTTTGCCATAATCACGAATGAACTGTCTGTAATACCCAGTGAAACCCAAAAAACCTCTTAGGCCTTTCAAGGTGGTCGGTTTGGGCCATGATGTCATGCTTTCAATTTTTATTGGATCAGCCATGACTCCTTGATTTGATATTAAGTGGCCCAAGTACTCCAACTGTTGTCACCCAAAGCTACATTTAGATTTTTTGACATAAAGTTGATTTTTTCTCAAGAGCTCCAAAGTAGTAGTTAAGTGGGACATATGCTCACTCCAACTATGGCCGTACACTAAGATGTCATAAAAAAACACAAAAATAAATTAACGCAGGTAAGGACGAAATACCCTATTCATCAAACTTTGAAAAGTGGCTGGGGCATTAGTCAACCCAAAGGGCATGACTAAAACTTCATAGTGTCCTTCATGGGTGTGGAACACAGTTTTGTGTACATCAAGTGGATGGACACGAATTTGATGGTAGCCCAATCGTAAGTCCAACTTCGAAAAGAACTAAACACCGTGTAGTTTGCCCAATAACTCGCCAATCACCGGAATTGGGAACTTGTCTTTCACAGTGTCAAGGTTCAAGGCTCGATAATCAATGCACATCTGCTACTTGTTGTCTTTTTTCTCCACCAACAAAACAGGTGATGAAAAAGGGCTCACACTTGGTCTAATGGTTCCTGCCAGTAGCATCTCCTTTACAATTTTTTCAATTTTGTGCTTTTGAGCATAGGGGTACCGATAAGGCTGCACATTAGTGGGATTGCTTCCTGGTTTAAGAGGGATCCTATGGTCATGTGACTGTTGGGGAGTCAAACCAACTGGTTCTGCAAATACATTAACAAAACTTTCAAGTAATTGCAGAAGGTTCGGGTAAGCTATAACTTGATCAATTCCAAGCTGGGTTGGTTCTGATTGTATCACAAAAGTTGTTAGGTTATTGCTACGTGCTTTGTTTTAGTCATTGTCTTCTGCATATAGTCTACTCCCACAAAATTTTTTATGCCATTAGTGGATCCTCTCAAGACATGTTTATGCTCGTTGTGATGAAATTCCATGTGAAGGTTTTTGAAGTCCCATATAATAGGACCGTGGGTTGTCAACCATTGAATTCCTAATACCATGTCGCAACCACTTAGAGAAAGTAATCTGAAGTTGGTTTGAAAAATGGTACCTCGCATGACCCATTCAAGTTGTTGGCAAACTGTCGTGCTGAATATCTTTGAGCCATCTGCCACTACAACAGATAGGGGTTTATATGGTGAATCAAGCATCCAATACACTTGGCAACACTTGGATCCAAGAAGTTATGTGTGTTTCCTGAATCAATGAGTATGGTGATTAGCTGTCGTTTGATAAAGCCACGGATACACATAGTTTGGTAAGCCAAGGAACTTGCCAATGCATGAACCGAAATTAATGGTTCTTTAGGGATGTCATCTCCTTGATCATTGTCATCCACATCAACAACTTCATCTTTCTCGGTCACATCTTCGCCTTCCAACAAGTATATTTGACATTTTTTGCAATGATGGCCCATGACATATTTTTCATCACAATAGTAGCAAAATTGCTTGGCCCTTCAATCATCCATTTCAGCCTAAGAGATTTTTTTCACAGGTGGGAGTGAATTCTTAATGGGTTTATAGATAAGAATATTGGTTTGGACGGTGCACAATCCTTCCACCCAATTGCCTCCATCGTTTCTTTTTATAGTCAGGTAGCTTGAGGTGAGGTTGATGGGGAAAACATCATAACCCCATTTCACACTTCATCCTTTAACTCACTTGCCAAACAACTTACAAAGAGAGAGAGGCCTTTGGTGCGTTCCATGAGGGACTCAAATTGCTCTTGGTAAAGTTTCACCATACTAACCTGTTTGAACTTAGTAAGTTACCCAATTACATCATCATAAACACCAAGGCTAAATCGAGTGATAAGGTCTTTAGAGAAACTCCTCCATGTGAGCTAGTTGGTAGTAGTCTCATAACCTTGAAACCAATCAATGGCTTTTCCCTCCATATGAATGGAGGCCAGATGAACCTTATCATCATCGTTGATGTTGTAGAAAGTGAAGAACCGCTCACAACGATATATCCATCTAAGTGGATTGTCGCCATCAAATCGAGGAAAGTCAATCTTGCATATTTTGCCTGGATTGAATCTCTTCTTGTGAATGATCTACTACTGCCACTACGAGATGATTCCGCTTAGTCATTGTCATAGCCAATAAATCAGGCAGCAAGTTGGTTATATTATGGCTCATGGCAGTCATCCATTGCCTCAATTCGTTAAGAACCTCGGTATTGGAATCCAAACTCTCATGTAATTGTTTGATTGTATCTTTTATACGCTTTGCGTCTTGAGATCTAGTTCTTTCCACCATATACAATTTAGACACAGGGTAGGATAACCACTTTGATACCACTTGATACGACCCAAGAAGAAAACCTCAATTGACTTAGCAAATTCCCTCTTCCAGGGGGAAACTCTCTTTATTGATAATGAGATAATAAGAGAACATAAACTCAAGCATACTTTCATTCCCAGAGGATCATCCTTATGTAGATGATAGTCTTCTACTTACATGTAAATAAAAGATGACAAATCCTACAATTAATTTCACAACTCATAGCATAGCAATTCATGACTAAAATCTTCACAACTTTTCTTTCCAGAAATGTCACAATTACTTGGGATAGCAAATCTCCATAACTCTTCATTCCTGAAATGTCACTATTAGCTGTGATGAAAAATCTTCACACAACTCTTCCTTCCTGAAATGTCACCATTAGTTGTGATGGCCAATCTTCATAACTCTTCCTTCCTATAATCTCACCAATAATTGTGATAGTAAATCTTCCCCCTTATTTTCAGCCCTCCTACCTTATTCAGTCATGGGGAATTTAGGATACGTATAGAGAATTTAAGACACGTATCAGCCTACTCTCTCCCCAGTCTTAGAAAGATTTTATGCGAGCTCACGAGTAGTGGATGATTATAGTAGGGCTCATGACTTTTATGACATTGGATTTTATGACCTAACGTTGGACTCTACTGTTGTAAATGGTGTGGGAATGAGTGTGGAATTACAAAGGAGGAACTTTTCCCTATTCCCAGAGATAGACTATATACAAAAAAGAATAAAACCAAAGAAGAAAAATAAAAAAAGATCGCATGACACTTTCTGACCGGACATAACTAAAATTTTGCGGTTGCAACTCTTTTTCTGTGTTGGCTATGAGAATCAGAAAAGTTCCCAATCCACTCCATGGCTTCTCAACCACCAATGAAATATTATTCTATAACACCCTATTTTGTATACAGGGGCTTTTTTGGGATTTCCCTGTAAAAAGATAAGTAAAAGAACGCAGAAGAGGGTTTTACCCTCATTCGTTCTAATGTGAGCAGAGGAGTGGCAATGAAGGGAAAAATAGAGGAGAAGAAGAGGAAAAAAAATTTCTTACAAAAATCGATGCCATTTCGCAAGAAAAAGTAAGTAACCTCTCTTTTTTCACTTTATAGTGGATTTTGCATGATTGTGGGGTGTTCCTTATTCTTCCATATAATCCCTAAATTATTCTATTTTCATGTATTTATTCTCCTCCGTTCCATAGCCTTAAAAAGTTGTGCTGTTGTATGAATTTCAAGTAAGAGAGATATAAATTTTTCAAATTTAGTCAGAGAACTTAAGGGTTTGAGAAATTTAAGGCTTTTTCTAGAAACATGTAATAATTGATTATGGCTTCACTTCTTTAGGAAATATTGCCTGTAATTTGAAATAATGTTGGTTAATTAAATTTCTATAATGTTATTCCTTTAATTTTAGAGATATACCCTATGTTCATAAAAATAAATTCTGATGTGCAAAAAGTTAAATTACACAATGATGAAATAATTTAGAGATTTACTATGCTTGCTGTCCAGAGGAATTTCTGTAATTATTTAACATTTTGTCACTATAAATTCTTAAAATTTTATTCAAGAGTAAATGAATGGTTCTCGTAGGGTAACATCTAGAAAGTTTATGAGTTGGTACATATAGTTAAATAACAATTTCCCTGTTAGTTTTAATTATATGAAAGTACTATGCAACATGTATATTAATTATAGGATGTTTTCCTAGTTGAACATAATTTGATATATTTTAGTAAATTTTGATATATTTCACAAACTATAGCTAGTGATCTTGTTAATGTGATGTGATGATTTAATTTTGTGGGTGATATTTTATATCTGTCAGATATCTTAAGTGCTCCAGACATAATGGATTAGTGGAAATTATTGTTGTTATATCATAATATACATAATTCTTTAATTTAAGTTGAAATGATGCATTCATGATCATTGGGATTGCATTGCATACTCTATTAGGAGCTAACAATGCAGGGAAAGCTACAGCTTATTTCAATTGCTACACGGAGTCACTTAAATTTTATGTCTGGTATTCTTAATGGTCGCGGTATTCTATTTATCATGATATATGGTTCTTCTATCTAAAATGCTGACATGTATATTGTGGGACTTCATGGATGATGATCGTGTTTTTATATGGGTTGAGGCATTATGATGTTATTCATTGTTATTACTGTATATTAAGATGCAGAAGCGACCCCCAGATATGAGATCTGGAGCCGTTGACGTGACTCAGGTAGGAGATCACTAGGCTGGGTTCATTTGGGCGACAGTCAGGTGAACACATCTGTTATTTGCTATCCCTACATATAGAAATGCAGAAAGAGCCCCCAGGAATGGTGACCTGGAGCCATTGACGTGACTCAAGTAGGAGATCACTAGGCTGGGTTCGTGGGGCTATAAAGCCTATCCCCGTGTATAAAGATGTAGATGGGATCCCCGGATCTGATCAGTCCAGAGCTGCTAACGTGACTATCATGTTGGGTAGATCGCTAGGTGGGATTCATGAGTAGTAGTATTATGTGTTACTGGCCCAGTGTGTTAATGATGAGATTATTCTAAAGTTGACCACTACGAGGCTTATTCCTTTATATATGAGGACTTCCTGAATGTTATTTATGAGTCAGATGAGCATTTATATTCATAATTCTTCTTATGGGAGACCAGATTATTTACATTTATTCAGCCGAGCCTAAGAGAAGCAAGGTATCTCTCGAGCCTAATGTGAGGCTGGATGATTTACACCTTATTTATATTTTTATGACAAATATCAGAATTCAGAAAGATGTGACTATTGTATCATTTGATGCAAGCATTCATGTAGAAGCATTGCATTTTAATATGATAAAAACTTGTTTATTGGTAATGATTGATTCTCGTATTGAGTCATTGATATTATGTGATCTTATTATGCGAGTGTTATATTCATTCTTGTTGTCATATATAAGATGTTTTGGCATGTTGATCTTGTTTGGATTTGTTATCTATTGACTGTTATTTTTATTACCTGATGATGATGTCTACATGGATATTGTGGGTGCGTATATGCTATAAATGTTGTAGGGTGGTTTACTTACTGGGCATGTGTTGCTAACCCAAATATTAATACCTCATAAAAGACGCGCTTGGTGTTGTAGTACATATAGTGGCTCAGGATCAAAGGAGTTTTTAGCTGGACGTCAAGTATCCAACAAAGGCAGAGTTCTGGTATATATTGCAGTATAGTGGTAGAGTTAGAGGACTTTGTGGATCCTATTTTTTGTATATTTTGGGACTTTACACCTTTTATACTTACACGTGTAGTATGACCCTTGTATATATATATTGTTATGGGATGATGGAGAACTGTCATGTGGACAACATTCTCAGTGACGTAGATTTACACACATACACACACACACACACACACACACACACATATATACACAGACTTTTGTAGTGTTTTCACTGTTTTTCTATAAGGTTTATATCAGTTAACACTGGGTTATATATATATATACACTTTTGTAGTGTTTTCACTGTTTTTCTATAAGGTTTATATCAGTTAACACTGGGTTTTATCCCCATGGGCCCTATTTACGGGGAGGTGCTGCTGAAATTTTTATTATGGATCATGAGTCTTTTTCATTTTTAATAAAGTGCATAAGGCATCGTACTCTTCCTTTTTCTTAATGCCACGGGTTGGCATTCGGCTAAAAGGACTGAATTCCGGGGCGTGACATATTCCAATTTACTAATCCTTCTCCACCTTTTCCAAGAGCACCGACAAGCCCAATAACCTAATTTTCTGCCCGCAGTTAAGGCAAGATCCAGCTCTACGATCACTGCACCGCCAGCGGACGAGTTACTGGCGATGACCAACTTTATACTCCTTCGTTTGCTGTGTGTAGGGGATTGAAAGTGAGGGGCAGCCGATGCTTCCATAAGAGGTTCCTGCTGCCTTTGAGAGCGGCATCGTAAGAGCCATCCTCTTACTTCTATGGTACCCTCCATCAATCTTCCTCCGCTTGCCCGACAAGGCGTGGGACTCCAGCAACCCGATCTTGGGTCTAAATTAAACTAGTTCACATAATCTTCAGTTTGATTGGATAGATACCACACCAGTTTATGTGACACAATGCATGCTTGACAAAGGGTACTTAATAAATATAAAGGTACTTAAATGCCCTCCTTTGATTCATATGTATTAATCTAAACACCCTTTGTCAGGCTAAATTTCATGCTCTAATTGGTACGATATATGTCCATTTAGACCAAGATGATTCAAAATTAGCACTAGATAGCTTAATCTTACTTGTGACCAAGGTTCAAAATCTCGTTATTGCGATTCATATCGCGATTTCGAGAGACGAAGACGTCTCGTGTCTCATAGCTTATTGTCACCTATGGAATCTATGAAAACACTATGTAAGCCTTAAATTTTTTTAATGTAATTTTATGAAATGTTATAATAAACATTATTAAACACTTATAAATCATTGTACTTCATTACACACTTGGGTATAAATAGTTGGGAATTGACACCCTCATGACATTCATTATCGCGCATGTGCAAAATTTTAAGTATTACAGGTTGATAAATAAGTAAATAACACTACACATTACAAAATAAAAATATAAATCCACATCCATAAAACATAATCAATTATACAAATGTATAACTAAAACAATAATGTCGTTATCATTAATTGATTATGCATTCTCATTCTTATTTTTTGGCATTTTTTAGAATTTTTTTAATTTTTTAAATATTAAATAAATATTAAAAATATTTTTTTTCAAAAATCTAACAAAATGACATATTACGTGCAAAATTGTGTGTAGTATGTCATATAAAAAAGTTAAACCAAATAATTAATGCTCATTTTATATAATTTTTTAAGTTTTCTTTTATTTTTTTATTTCTTTAAAAAATATTTTTTTCTATGAATGTATAGATCTATCACAAATGTATAACATATAAAAAATCTACAAGGATTAAAGAAGAAATAGAGAGATTACCAAAATTTTTGTTGAGATTTGGGTTTTCGAGTTCGATCCTTCGATTCGGCTTAAATCTACCTTCTCAAACGAATTAGACTTAAGTAGAGTCCTAGATTTAGGCAATGGAAACAAAATCAAGTAAAAAAATTGTAACAAAAAAGAGATTT
>JAOXJP010157628.1:0-12968 GCA_025762735.1 Platanus orientalis
GACTATAGGAGAGGCTCTAGGGGTCTTTTGACGATCCAGAGGTCATTCTCTAAGTAGTAAGGGTAAAATGGTAATTTTTTGCCTGCGGGTCGAAAAAGGTGAAAATGAGAATTATTTACCCGTGATGCTTCATGACAAGAAGGCTTACATAGGTGTAGAAATTCAGTGATCTAGATGACAAATAGTGAGTATTGAGCCTTTGAAGGTAGAAGGGCAAAATGGTAATTTTTTCATTTATGATGCTTTACTAGAGAAAGACTTACAGGAGGTGGAAAACTTATTGATTACATGAATGGGGTTCTAAAATGTGGACCTTCAAAGTCCTGTTGGTGCTTTTGAGTGAAATTAGGATTTGTCTTGAAATGGTGCTTTTTAGGCTGTAATAAGGTGCTTTGACTGATTCAATTGTGACTGGAGTATCTGGAAAGACTTCTTTGGGGGGTGCCTAACCTCTAAGAGTCCAGGTTTGCTCTTCCTAAGCCATGGGTGCTTAGAGTCTTGATTCCTAAATGCTATAATGCTGTCCTCATGCTATCACATGATCCGAGTCAAAATTTGGGTGCTGACAGGGGTTGTAAGTGTTTAAAAATGAACACTTAGCACATAGGAAATTGGCCAAGGGGAATGGCTAAGAGGTGTCTAAAGGGCACTCAACTCCCTGTCCTAAGTTTTTCTGACCCAAGCCAATTGGAGCTCTCTAACTTAAGTGGAGTGCTCCAAAATGGGTGGTGCGACTATAAATACAAAGCGTTGTAGGGTTTAGAATCTATAAAAGATTTTTCATCCCTCATGTCACTTCAATCCAACCAATTTAAAAAACCCTTGAAAGTCCAAATCCATTTCCTATTACCTTTACCCATCCTGGACCCTCGCATAAAGAAGGCATCCAAAAGAGCACGATTTAACACATCCATTTCAACAAAAATGACAAGAGCACAAAGAATTATGAGTTGTACTTCTCTACACGGCCTGTCTTTGCAAAGAGGTATGTGAAGCATTGCTATTAGAAGATGAACTGTGTCCATATGAACCTCTCCCTAGTGGATGGCAAGACATCATGTTATTCGACAATATGGTTTAGATTGAGGCAGTCCATCTGCTCTACACCAACATCCACAACATCAACTGGACGACCATTTCATTCGACACCATTGTTTATGGAGTCGACATCCACATCGATCTTGTCAATGCCTCCACTCTCAGGATTTGTTGGACCGTCAGTCACTTATCCACCTGCCTCATTGGAGAAGGATATTGTTGCACTCCTCAACTATCCCCACCAACATTGGTATGGGAAGTTGCGCTCTATCAAATACAATATGCTAGCGAGGTTACTAAACCTCATCTTCGCCAGTAACCTATTGCCGACCACTTATGAAAATGATGAAGTTCCACTATTGATCCTAGAGGGGGGTGAATAGGATATTTTTAAATTCTTTTCAATTACTCCAAATTCAATTGACTGTTAAATTAATTAAGTTGTTCTCGATGTTTGATTGCAATTGAATTATGCACATGAATATGAACATGTTCAATTGTATTGCATGTGAGGTTATATCAACATATGCAATGCTTGACAATATAAATGATAAATATAAAGGCAAACCACAAGCAATCACAATACACAAGATATATAGTAGTTCAACACAATGGCCTACATCCACTCTTAAAAGCTCTCCACCGAGTTATGCAATTTTATTAAGATTGAAGGTATTACAATCAATACTAAAATTAAACAAAAATCGTAGTCTACTTGCCAAGCAAGCTACACCCGGTGTCTCCGGCGGGTGTGGTCTATGGTCTACTCTTTCGATGTCTCCGGTGAAAGAGCTAAATTCTACACTACCGATGTCTCTGATGGTAGTGCCAATTCTCCTGGTATCTTCGGTGGAAGAGGTCTCAATTCTCCTAGTTACTCTAGCGGGAGAGGTCTCAAAAACTTGAATAATGTTTAAAGAAAATGATTACCTCTTAAAGGTTGGTGTTACCTTGTACACATGTTGGGGTTGCTCCTTGTTAAGCTAGATCTAACTATTACTCCCTAATGCTTCTTGGTGGATCTTCAAGCTTGTAGCGCCAATTTCGGTGGGTTGCTCATCCTTAAGCAAGGTGTGTCACATAATCCCACACTATTTCGTCTTGGGTTTCCTTTTAGACAACCCTTGTAGCCTACCTCCAAAGGATATGCCTTAGCAACATTAGAGAGGTGGCAATGGAATGGTCTTGGGCATAGGTTTACCTATCTAAGCACAGTGAGAGATTTCTTAAAAGTTAGGAGAAATAAGTCTCTCAAGATCTACCACAATGGGTCAGGGAACTTTCAAGTATAAGAGATTTATGCAAGAACCATTACCTTCTCATTTGAGGCTCAATCCCTTTTATATTAGATGAAAATCACTTGTGTCCATAGGATTAGAACATCCCCCAACGGTTAAGAAAGATGGGTCATTGATTAGAAAATGAACTTTTAAAGTTTTGACCGTTATACAATGTTTTCGCTATTTTGGATTGATCCAAGTGCAAAAAACACTCAAAACCTAAAACCCAAGAGTTGCTAGTTCAATCTTGGATCTATCCAAATAAGTTTTGATCGATTCAAATTATTTGGATTGAACTGAGAGGCTTGGATCGATCCTAGATCAATCCTGGATCAATCCAAAGTCACAAAAATCAGCCTCAAACCCCTTGGGAAGGCTATAGTGACTTGGGATCGTCCCTCCTTGGTCCAGAAAGGTCTGTGGACCTTTGAAAACCCTTTATGGACCCTTAGTTCACTGTGGTCATGCCACTTTACCTGATTTACCTTATAAGAGTTCGAAATAAAGTGAGAACCCTTCAGGATGATTTTTCAATTCCCGGTTTAATCTCTTGAGGATTCCTTGGCGCTTGATGAATCTTCATGATGCTTGGACCCAAGAACCTCCTAGACTCTAACATGACTCCACTCATGTCCTAGTCTATACAATGCATGTATTTTATAGTTCATGGAATTTCCAATATATTACTTTTACAAACGAGACGTCGAACAACATGGTTTGGATTGTCTATAACCTCATAGCCTAGAACGAGGTTGACATACCAGTGATCATCTACCACACCATGATTACCAAGGTAGAACACACCAGAGTAAAGTCAAGTCTTCCATATGACATGATGATAACTATCCTCCTTGCCTCCTAGACGTGAGGTTCCCAGAGGATTTCCTAGTTCACAAATAGGGCATGAAGATCGATCAAACCTCGAACATAGGAATAGAGCATGCTCATGTGGCTCTCAAGGCACAAACCATGGCTGCCAGAGTAGTAGCTAGAGTAGCACCTTCATCCCCATAGGGTGATGCTCCACATCATGAGGCCCCTCCTCAACTAGCATCTCATGCTCTTCCTGCTATCCCAGGCTCCTCCTAGTGATGACTTCCAGCCAGACATTCCAGATGAGAGCTCTCCTCTCCACACTCTTTGACTCTGCATGTCATAGATGCTAAATAATATAGAAAAGTTGGCCGACAAGGTCAACGAGATGGATGAGCTATTGGAGCGGATAGAGAGGCACCTAGACCCAACAACACACATTCCTCCTCTGGTTCCACTTGAGTTCTGAGACATATCTGAGGATGAAGATGATGTGGTGGATAATTAAAGCCTAGGCTATCTAAACATACTTGTATAGGGATTTTTGTTTATCATTTGTATTTGGTGATAGACTCCCCTCTCATGTACAATTTTGAAGATTATATACCTATATATGTGGCAATTTATGCTTTTTGGCTCATGTATCTTCATTAATTCATGTTTTATCTATGGTACATCTATTACTTTTGCATTTCCTGTCTTACTCCATGACAAAAAGGGGGAGAAGTAGGCCAAATCTTTTAAGTAATTGGGCCAAACTAAAATTTTAAAATCATATATTACTTAAATGAAATAATTAGTGCACAAAGAATACCTAATATAATGAATCAATTTATTTGTGCTCACTGCTCACTATTTCATACACTTTTGCACAATTTGTTCACTTACTAGTCTTTCTCTATACTAAGGTAATTCTCTCATGATCACATCATATGATTGTTTGTGTGTACTTATTTATTTCACATTTGATTATTCTAACAATGACTCGAGGAAGTTATGTTGTTTATCAAATGTGTTTTAGGTTTATCATGCCTAGCACATGTGCTTTGGAGAGAGCAAGGTTACGGAGATTCTGGGATTGAAGAAAGGGGGAGTACCAAAGTCTTCATGATGAATTCATTATTATGGCACAAGGTTATAGAGTCCTATATTTTCATTTTATCAAATCATTGTTCTCCATCCATGTATTTTAGGTTTTTTTCATGGAATTCTCATAGGGGGAGATTATAAATGTATATGTTGTAAATTCCATGAATAGAAAAATACATGGTTAATAGACTAGGCTGTGACTTGTTGTAGCTAGAGTCTAGAAGATTCTTATGTCCACAATATGTGAAGATCACACTCTTGAAGACCAAGAAGACTTCAAGGAAGCAAGCCGAGATCATGCGAGGACTAAAGCACCATGTTCACATCTTTCACGTCCTTCTGCATCTACAAAGGTAAGTGAGAGTAAGAAACACTTAGAGAGACACTCAAGGCCCCCAAGCACCACCTTCTAAGGATTAGAGATGGCCTTAGAGCCTCTCTAAAAAAATCATAGGAAAGTGGAGCGCTCCAAAGGGGGTGGAGCACTCCAAAATTGGCCTAGAGCACTCCAAACCAGACTGGCAATTCATCCGCCAGTTTGGAGCGCTCCAACAAGGTGGAGCACTTCAACTCTAAAATGGAGCGCTCCAATAATTCTTTAGACTCTTCTAAGAGAAATGCTCCCAGTGGAGCACTCCAAAAATGTTGAAGCACTCCAAATTGAGCTGAACATTTCAAATTTGAAATACATGTTCTGGATTTATTATTCGTTTTGGATGATTCTCATATAAGGGTTGTGGGAAGCCATGACCTTTATCAAAGAGCAATTTTACTCTCCTAAACCTAAGGGTTTAAGGGAATTTGTAAAAGGGATTTTGAGTAAAGAATAGATCTCTACAAGCTCCACTCTGTATATACTTTCACCAAGCTTAATACAGAGAAGAAGAGAGATGTTTCTCTCTCTTGAGGCCACAAAGGAGTTCTTCTTTGCAAGAGAAGAGAGGAGGAAGGTCAAGCCTGGTGCATCTTCACTTCCTAGCTTACCAACTCCCAACCATAGGGTTGAAGGAAAGCTCTTAATTCACACTTTGGAGTTTGATTACATAGTAGTTTACTTTGTAGTTGTATTACATAATTTGACCACTACTACTTGTGAATCCTTGGAGATTCTATCTCCGTGAGATATGGCCTCTTTTGAGCTTCACTTATATTCGCCTACATAAAGGCTTATGTTTGTGTGACTACTTGTTTACTTGCCTTCTCTAAAGGCACTCACACATTCATTTTTGCGGAAGTAGAAACTAACCTACTAGTATATTTGGCTATTGAGAGCCACTCTCTACATCGGAACTTAGTTTCCCTTAGTGATTAAACTTGAATATTTGGTCATTGAGAGCCACACCATACATTGAGGCATTGTTCTCATTGATTGGACTAAACATACCATATCCAGTTATTGAAAACCATCTTGGTATTTAAACCTTTCACTTGTCAATAGTTGGTAACGTCGTTTGACAGATTTTAAGTCCTTGGCTCGAAGACAACCAAGGCTATGCTTGCCGGAGACACCAAGCACATTGCCTAAGACCTTGGCTCAAAGACAACCAAAGCCATGCTTGCCAGAGACACCAAGCATGTTGTACAAGACCTTGGCTCGGAGACAACCAATGTCGTGCTTATCGGAGAAACCAAGCATGTTAAAATTAGGTTTGCTCATCCCTTCATAATCATTGTGATTGATTGATAAATTGAGTAGTTAAAAGTGGACGTAGGACCTAATTTGGCCGAACCACCATAAATTATTATGTTGTGGTGTGTGATTTTTGTGTGATTGTCACCTACATTTTCATACTTGCAATCATTAGTACTTGAGCACCAAACACATTAATTAACTTGAACTAAAATTGAACAACACTAATTAACTTAATTTGAATTAAAAATGGATAAAAGAATTAAATTTTTAATTAAATTCTATTCACCCCCTCTAGGATTATGCACTTAGAATTTCATCATATTTAATCACCGGGACCAAACAATCGCACACAATAATTAGTTGCACAGGGTGAATAGGCAGTTGTGCATCACAGAACTAAAAATTTGAATTCAATTATAACTATAACAATGGAGCTTGTTTCAAATAGAAAACACATCAATAGACTCTTGCAACACATGGAAGTCTAATAAAGGCACAAGCTTGCATCATAAATTTCTCAATATGTGCATGTTCATGGGACAATACATTCCCACACAAAAATGGACTCTTCATGCAACAAGGAATTGTTTCCCACAAGGACTCTAACTCAATTCATTCATACATCTATACATACCTGTGGGGAACTTGAAAATATCACTCTTTGCAATTCAATAATGTTGCTCTCAAAGTTCTCAAGTTCTTGGTCTCAAGTTGAAGGCTAGTGGAAGCACTTCATCTTCTCCATTTCTCCAAGTCTACCAAAACAACAAGCATCTCTCTTCTAAAAGGCTGCAAGTCCATCAAACCCTTTCAATATCCTTTCAAGAAAACATCATAGGAGCTTGTATCTTAAATATTTTCATGTCCAGGTAAGATCAATTTTAAAGCTTAGTTTTGTTCTTGAAGCAAGTCTTGTAAATTCAAATAATCACTAAAGGAGCCAAAGTTTCACCTTCTTCTTCTCCTTATTTTTCTTCTTCTTCTTCTTTTATTATTCAATTTTATACAACTTTTTCTTATTTTACAATCTATGCAACTAGAAGTTAATAAGAGGTTTGTTGTCCAAAAACAACAATAATTAACAAGCTCTCTTAAGAGAGTTTGGTTCCCTTTTAAAATAATAAATCCACCCTCTAAAGGTTGGGTCAAGGTAGGGGAGCAGTTCAATGACTATTGAACTACCACCAAAAATTTCACTGAAGTGAGCAAGGCAACATGGGCCTGACGGGGCTGGTGGATGCTTTGTTTCCTGTCTTGGGAAACAAGGCTTCACTGGCCCTCTTGTATTTTAAAATAGGTCAACATGGCATACCTGAGGCAGTGGCACCTCAACCCTTTTCCAACCTTATGTCAAGGACAGCCAACCCTAATGCAATCCAAATTTATGAATCAGGTTAGGTTAGGTTGGCTAGAGGTACATACTACTTATAAAGACATTGATACCATTAAACCCGTTAAAACATATTAACTCTAAATAAATAAAGCCTGTATAAATCCTGTAACAAACAGAAATCAAAATTTCTACTCTTAAAAAGATGCAAACCAAGTAGATTTGTAAACAAAATAATTTAAAAAATTAATAAAAAAATACTGAAGACAAAGGTCCTGAGTAACCACCTTGAGCTGGAACCTTGAGATGAGAAGATCATGAGGTTGATAGATAGATAGATAAGAGGGAGATAACAAAAAAATTAAAAGGAGATTGAAATCTGTAGTCTAAACAGACACACGCACACACACAAAGAATAAAAAATTGAAAAATTAAAAAGAAACAAAGAAAAGAATATGCAAATAGAGTAGACCTCCCAATGATTTTTTATTTTTTTTTATTAATCTAAGTTTGCCTTATCTCTTACTAAAGTTGAGAACTAGAAAGAGATTGAGACACTTGAGATGATCTAGGGACTTGCTCCTGTCATCTTTAAGGAACTAGAATTATATTCTAAGCTTCATGTGTATTGTTTCAAGTTACAAGAAGTCATATATACTAGGTTAAATTATAGAATGACCCCTGTACTACTGACAATATACATTCTCCCCCCTCAACTATCAATAATACCAAAAACCCGCCTGTCAGAAATATTATGGTTACAAAAGTTAGCCATGGTGTGATTTTACCATAATACCCATTGTTTAAAACCGCTTTTTATTTTAATTTGAAAACCCCAAATTACCCTTAATGAAGTAAAACTTTGTTTTCATCTCATACTTTCTCCTTCCTCCTCCCTACCTCTACCCGATGACCAATCACCCTCTCTCTGCAAAATCTATCTCCAACCACTCTCTCACTCCCTAAGTGGTGTCGCCGACCACTCTCTCTCTTTAAGCGGTGTTCCACTCTCTCTCTCTCTCTAAGCAATGTCGCCTGCCACTCTCTCTCTCTAAGCGGTGACATCGACCACTCTCTCTCTAAGCATTGTCACCAACCATTCCCTCTCTCTCAAAACAGTGTCACCAACCACTATTTGCTGGATATTGTGAATATAAACCCTTTTTTTCATTTATTTCTTGGGTTTTGCATGATTGGGGGATTTTAGGGCCCAAATTTAGGGATTTTAAGCCCTATTCGATGAAGAGGGATTTCGTTAGGGATTTTAAGGCTCATTCAAGCCCGAATCGATGAAGAGCCTATTTTAGGGCTCATTGGTTGGGGTTTTGAAGCATCAATGTTGTTCTCACATAGATGTCAAAGTTAGTCTCCCAACTATCAACCCACCTATTTTTTTTTTTGGGGGGGGGGGTTTGAAGTATCAATGTTTAGATTTTGACTCCTTTGACAAATTGATTCGTGAATGGGGCTTAATGTTTGATTTCCCAATTTTAATTTGTTTGGAATAAAGAGCTTTTGAACTAAAAATTATTATTATTATTAGTTATTTTTATATACAAGTATTACTAGTTTTTTATTTTTTAAATATAAGTAATTGAATGAATTGTTCTTGATTTTTTTTCTTGTTCTGAAAAATTGGTTAAACTTGATTCTTCTTAATTATCTTATTCAGGATATAAATGTTTAGAATGCCACATGTAGGTGGGTTGATAGTTTGGAGACCAACATGAATATGTCAATCCCATAGAATGGTGGGTGTCATCAACTCAACTTTGCAAATTCTTTGGGTTTGTTCTTTAAGTAAAGGTAGCTCTAACCATTAGGTTGTAGTGTTCCCAGAGAAGAAAAAAATCTATTTAGATAGTGATGTGTTATTTGTTTTTTGTTTTTTTATAGTGATGTGTTATTTTTTATGCTAATTATGTTGCAAATAGTGGATGTTTATGGTGGTTGAATGGGGGTGATGGTGTGTATGGAACTGGTGGTTTGTATAGTGGCTGAATGGAGGTGGTAGTGTGTATGGTGGTTGAATGGGGGTGGTGGTGTGTATGGTGGCTGAATGGGTGGTGGTAGTGGTGTATATATGTTGGTTGTGGTGGTGGTGTTTGCTTGTTGATTGTGATGGTGGTGTATATATGTTGGTTGTGGTGGTGGTATATGTATGTTGGTTGTGGTGGTGACTATTCATGGTGTGTGGTGGTGATTGTGGTGTTTATGGTTGTTTGTGATAGTCTTCTTACCATATTTTCATAATATAATCCTATTTAGATTGCGTTGTCATTTATTTCATATACTTAATAACATAAATGTTTATGAACTTGGAATCATCTCCTAACACCAACTTTCAGGAATTAAAAAATTCGAATGTTAAATGTAAGCGTAGAAAAAAAGTTGTGATATGGGCATCTCAATCTAAAAAGAACCCTAATAGATTGTATTATTTTTATGTAAAAAATGATAAGTATATTAAATAGTAATACATAGTTATTATTATTTATTTATTTTGTTCCTCATGGTTGCTGATAAGTATTATTATTGTGAAGACAAAATCACCAAGAAACCCACCTTGTTCTTTTCTTTTTGTAGTGTTATCCTTATAGTGGGGGTCTTGGCGATTCTAAAATATACAAATAATTGAAAGATCTTTAAAGTTGGATGAAAGATATGGATGTAAAAATGAAAATCTTGAAAGCACAAGGGGAAGAAATTAAAGTTTTGAAAGCATAAGGGAAAGGCTTCAAAATTCCATTGGATTCTTCAAGGGATTGACAATGATGACTTTTTTTTTGCATATTTCTTTGTCAAATCTTTGTGATGGAACTTGTAATTAAGCATACTAGTGACCATTAAACTTTTTTGATGATATATGTGGATGATCCACCTATTGGTAAAAACAAATTTTAAGTATTTTATTGATGATATTTGGTATGGATGTGGTAGATTAATGCATGTGGTTTTTATGTAGTTTATATGTGGTGATGATGTTGGTACCAAGACAAGTGTTTTAGGCTGATGATGTTGGTTCCACCACAAGTGTTTTAGGTTGATGATATTGGTATCAAGACAAGTATTTTTGGTTGATGATATCATCCACTTATTAGTATCAACACAAGTTTTTTATGTTGATTTATGTAGTTGAGGATATAAGTGGACATGTTTATATAGTTAATGTATGTGGTTTTATAGTATGGTTATATGTTTACACAGGTAGTTGACATTCAGGATGTTTCAACTGGTTTATGATTTTATAATGTGGTTGTTTGTTTGCAGTAGTGTTTATGTGGTTTATGTGATTGATGGAATGTTATAACAATTTTTAAAATCAATAGTATTGATGTTTGTTTGCACAGGTGTTGATATATGTTTGCATAGATTTTGTTTGCACAAGTGTTGGTATATGTTTGCATAGGTCTATATTTAATATATGTTTACACAAACTTATATCATCAAATCATGAATCAAATAGGTTAGAATCATTAATCAAGAGTTTTATAGCATAATCAGACCATTTGATGCGTGTCAGCGTCTTAATCAGTCCACTTATACTGTTTGATGTATTATAGGGTCTCAATTAATCCACTCAAACCATTTGATTCTTATCAAGGTCTTAATCAGTCCAATTAGGCCTTTTGAGGCGTTATAGGGTCTTAATCAGGCTAATATGACCATTTAATGAGTATCGGGGTATTAATCAGTTCAATTGGACCATTGGATGTGTGCCGAGGTCTTAATCAGATTAATCTGGACATTTGATGAGTATCAGGATATTAATTAGTCAAATCGGACCATTGGATGGGCATTAGGATCTTAATCAAACTAATCTGACCGTTTAATGAGTATTCGGGTATTAATCAGTCTAATCAAACCATTGAACGTGCATCGAGGCCTTAATCAAGCTAATCTAATAGTTTGATGATTATCAAGGTATTAATCAGTCCAACCAAACCATTGGATGTGCATCAGGGTCTTAATCAAGCTAATATGACCATTTAACGAGTTTCAGGGTATTAATCAGTCCAATCAAACCATTGGATGTGCATCAAGAGATTAATTAGGCTAATCTAACAATTTGATGAGTATTGGGGTATAAATCAGTCCAATTAAACCATTAGTTTATGATTTTATAATGTGATTGTCTGTTTGTAGTAGTGTTTATGTGATTGATGGAATGTTATAAAAGGTTTTGAAATCAATAGTGTTGATGTTTGTTTGCACAGGTATTGATATATGTTTGCATAAATTTTGTTTACACAAGTGTTGATATATGTTTGCATAGATTCATATTTGAATATGTTTACACAAACCTATATCATCAAATCATGAATCAAATAGGTTAGAATCATTAGTCAAGAGTTTCATAGCCTAATCAGACCGTTTGATGTATGCCAGGGTCTTAATTAGTCCACTTATACTATTTGATGTGTTATAGGGTCTCAATCAGTCCACGCAAACCGTTTGATGCTTATCATAGTCTTAATCGGTCAATTAGACATTTTAATGTGTTACAGAGTCTTAATCAGGCTAATATGATTGTTTAATAAGTATTGGGATATTAATCAAACTATTGGATGTGCATCGTAGTCTTAATCAAGCTAATCTAACCATTTGATGAGTATCGGGGTATTAATTAGTCCAATCAAACCATTGGATGTGCATCAGTGTCTTAATCATCCTAATCAAGCCATTTGATGAGTATTGGGGTCTTAATCAGTCCAATCTGAGTATTGGATGTGTATCGAGATCTTAATCAGTCAACTTAGACCAGTTGATGAGTATTGGGTCATAATCAATCTAATCAAATCGTTTGATGAAAATCACGATCTTAATCACGTTTATAAGACCATTTGATTACTAAAATGGTTTTAATCTGAAGGTTGGCCACTCAAATTATAATTTAAATAGTTTTAGATTGGGTTTGGTATGTAGTCATTTTTTTACTGGTGGATAAGAATATTGTAAAAAATTGCACTATTCTGTAAGTTGCATGAGGATAAAGGTATTTCATCTATATATGGATCAACAGCATTTTCATCATGGTAAAACACTCCCATGTGCCATTAGGGTATAGTTTTGAGTTTTAGAAAATACTTTTGGTTATATGATTCCATTGACTAACAGTTGACAACGGACAACTAAATGCAGGGTGTTTTTTGAAACCAATAGTGTTAGTCAAAGGGAATCCACAGTATTTTTGATAGTTGAGTGGGAATTTGTATATTGTCAAATAGTCCAAGAGGTCATTTTGTAATTTACCCTATATATTATTTGAAACATCATGCATGATTAATATACATAGGATCTTTGCTATGGACATCATAAAGAATTGGTTTGAGTTGGACCAGTTGAAAGCATCAACCATAACTAAACCCTACCCTCGGATTGGCTTTTTCCAACCCCAACCCAACCCAAGTTAGACCCCTATCACCACCCTTGTACAATTGGCCATTCCAAACTCGCAGTTAACCAATCTGTAGCCTTTTTGCTATAGTGAGATTAAAGCACCCGGGGCACTGGGTGACACGTGGGCAAAAAATGTGAAAAACACCCAGTAGTGATTCATTTTTTGTGATGGTTCACTTTTTCTACCCATGTGTCACCCGACGCCCTGGTGCTTCAATCTCACTACAGTAAAAGGGCTACAAGAAATTTTCTTTGCTTATTGCTAATATAAAAAGTCATTCTTCCTTTTAAAAAAATGTAAACTATTACCCCTATCAGCACCCAAATTTTGACTCGGGTCATGTGATAGCATAAGGATAGCATAACAACATTTAGGCATCAAGAC
>JAOXJP010157639.1:0-12968 GCA_025762735.1 Platanus orientalis
ATTCCTAAACATTTGTAAGAGAATTCAGGTTTAAAAGGAATTAACCATCAAGCGTATTAAAAGCGACCATGAAAGGGAATTTGAGAACCACAAATTCTTGGATTTATGTGATGAGATAGGAGTCAAGCATGAGCTTTCAACTCCTAAAACTCCATAACAAAATGGAGTTCCTGAAAGGAAGAATAAAACTCTTCTTGACATGGTTACCTTATGCTTACGAGAAAAGACTTAGCTAAGAGGTTTTGAGCTGAGGCAATTAGCACCACATGCTATCTCCTAAACTATGTCTATCGTAGACCCGATATAGAAAAAATAGCCTATAAATTGTGGAGTGGGAAAAAGCCAACTATTAAATACTTCAAAATATTTAACAACATGTGTTATATCCTTAGGGATAGAGAACACCTTAGAAAATTTGAGAACACCTTGGATACTCTAACACAAGTAGAGTCTACCATGTCTATGATAAAAAGACTCTCACAATGGAAGAGTCTATCAATATAACAATAGATGATTTTGAGTCAACACAAATACAAGTAGATATGTCTGCTGTGTTTTGGGATCATGAGGTTGAAAATTCACCTCCAAAAAATATTAAAGAACCTCAACGAGGCCAAGAGGAGATCTCATCTCAATCTAGCTCTAAGGATGAAGTTGAAGAAGTTCAACCTCGTCCCAAGGAGAGGAGGCTCACCAAATGACTATCTCGAGATGACATCATTGGTGATCCAAACACCGGAGTGAAGATTAGGAGACAAATTGAAAATAATCTTAAGTCATTTTTGCTTTACATCCAAAATAGAGCCTAAGAGAGTAAAGGAAGCTTTAAGTGATCTAGACTGGATCATGGCCATGCAAGAGAAACTCAATCAGTTCAAAAGGAATGATGTGTGATTCTTAATTAAGAGGCCCTCTGATAAGAATGTCATTGGTACCAAATAGATCTTTAAGAATAAACATGATGAACATGAAGTAATGACTAGAAATAAGGCTGGACTTGTAGCAAAGGGGTATGCCCAAATAGAGAGTATTGACTTTGAGGAAACATTTGCCCATGTTGCTAGATTAGAGCCCATTAGGATTTTTTTTATCCATCACATGCCATTTAAAATTTAAATTATTTCAAATAGATGTCAAAAGTGCTTTCTTAAATGGGATACTCCAAGAAGAAGTATACGTAAAGCATCTTGAGGGATTTGTGGATCTTTACTTGCCAATCTACGTATATAAACTCAAGAAGACACTATATGGCCTCAAACAAGCTCCCAAAGCTTGGTATGAGAGACTTACCAGATTCTTTCTCGATCATCATTTTGATTGAGGAAGTGTAGATAAGACACTTTTCGTCAAAAAGCAAAATGGTCATATACTCATAGTATAAATTTAAGTGGATGGCATCATTTTATGTATATACTAATGAGGAGATGTCTTATAGTTTTGCCCAAACAATAAAGTCTGAATTTGAGATGAGTATGGAAGGAGAACTAGGGTTTTTCCTTAGTCTATAGATGAAGTAAGCCAGTGATTGCATCTTCTTAAGCCAATCAAAGTTCTCTAAAAGCCTAGTTATCAAGTTTGGGTTGCAAGAATCTAAACTTGCTAACACCCCCATTAGCACAAGTGAAAAATCACAAAGGACCCTGATGGAGTAGGGGTCAATTCCACCTACAATAAGAATATCATTAGGAGTTTTCTCTACCAAACCACAAGCAGACCTAACATATCCTTAAGTGTAGGTGCATGTGCTAGATATCAAGTTGTTCCTAAAGAATCACATCTTAAGGTAGCTAAGAGGATCATCAGTTATAAAATGATTTTAAAGTAATCTTAGAGGGGGTGAATAAGATTTCTCAATTACTTTACCCCTTTTTAATTTACCTTGTGGTTGTTATTAATTCCTTTTTCAATTTGCTCAAGTAAGTGAGTGTGTGTTTCAATGTAACTACTCAAGAATAATATCAAACATATGCTAAGCAAAAGTAATATAGAGCATAAATATGAAAAGACAAGCAATCACACAATCACAACTACAACATAAGATTTATAGTGGTTTCGGCACTCGGGCCTACGTCCACTCTTTTAAAGCTCACTATTGAGCTTAGGTATATTTCATTTAGGTACTAATACAACCTAGGTCAATATACAAACCTAACTACTTGGTCAATGAAAAGCTAAACAGCAACACTCAGTGTCTTTGGCAAGTGTGTACTACTTCTAGTGTCTCCGACAGAAACAAAGCAATAACAATAATGAATATGAATGCAAAGACAAACAAATATTACCACAATATGGTTGATGTTGCTAGTTGCTCAATAATTGGGTGCTCTTTATTGAGCTAGTATGCCTTAGCTACCCACAAGCTCTAAGTACTTGGCTTTAGTGCTCCTTGAGCTCAACTAAAGGTGAGTTTCTTTTTAGGAAAGTGCTCACCACAACCTTTTCTTAATAGTAATAGTAATTATCAATAGGAGAGAAAGAATGAGAGAGTGAAGTGTAGAATGCTAGCTACTAAAGCTCAATAATCTATAGGCAATGGAGGTTTTCACAGTGAAGAGGGCTCTCAAAATAGTATGCCTCTTAGCTCTCTCAAAATAACTTGGAGTGTTGGAGATTACTTACCCTAAAGGAAAAAAGTGCCTTTTATAGTAGGGAGGAGCACCCATGGCCTTAGGATTGGCACATCTTATAAGGAGGAGCATTTTGGACCTTTTAATATGAAAAATAGAGTTCAAATTAAAAAAAAAATTCTTAGATTTTGTATAAAAATGTTTTCTAAAAACACCCTCCAAACCGATTGGGGGTTTCAAAACTGATTTGGTCTCTAAATCGATTTCAGAATGCCCAATCGATTTTGGATGCCCAACAGACTCCAAATTGGTTTGGGGCTTTAGAAACCAATTTTGATTTTGAGAAAAATCCCAAAAACTCACATCGAAACCAATTTGGGCCTATCGGTTTTGGCACAAAGAGTTTCTGACTGAGATGAAAATCAGCCTCGAAACTGATTGTTAGTTTCACAACCAATTTTGCCAAAATTGATTGTGGATTTTGCAATCGGTTTCAACTGTAAATTTCTGCACTTATGTTTTGGGCTTTGATTTGGAGGTTGTCCTTGGGTATCTTGATTTAAGTATTCATAAGGGGCCTAAACCATGTTTAGGTTCATTTTAAGACACACAAAGTGATATGTATGCATGTGATATACCTTTCATGGTGTGCCACTTTCTCGTGCTCTTCCTTGGGTCTTTGGTCCTTTTCGGCTTCATGAGTTAAACTTGTGAGATCACATAGGACACTAATTACAAGACCACTAACACTACCTAAAATGCTCATGAGATTGACATACATAAAAAATCTCCCCCTTGTCAATTCCATGGCAAAACCCAAATACACATATACATAAAAAAATACATTAATTTCCCTAAACCCAAGTACATGGACTCAATAATACATAAGAGTAGAATATCAACTCAATAGTCTTGAAGTCACTTGTACCTTGAGTCAATAAGCCCTGGAAATACAACAAAAAAACAACCACTTTCCTCATGCCAAAAGTCTAAATATGTATGCAACATCCATGAATAGTAATAAGCATAAGACAATAAATAGAATAAGCAATAATTTTTAAGTTGAGTTGTTTTGATTTTTTGGGGTGATGTTTTACTCCCCCTATCTTAGTGCTCTCTCATTAAGTGTAGGGACTCATAGGTCTCTAAATCTCTAAGTTTTATACCCTTGTACCTCTTGTGTGTCCTATGTGAATTGAGTGACTCCCCCTCACTTTCACATCACTTCAACACAAATGCACATGTGGATTTGAATATATCTTCCCCTTTTGGGCAAGAATTGATAAGCAAGTATATAGAGCCAAAGAAGGAAGATAAATGGATAGAAAAATATATAGTATTAATCAAGAAAAATGCCCATTAGGCTACAAGCAACCAGTCAATAGGGGAACTCCCCCTAGGTACAAGACAAATAAAAAGGAACATAGCAAGAACATCTAACAAGAAGCCCCTATAGGGCATGATCATTTATACAAAAGAAAGATAAGTGAGACCCAAAGCTCTCAGAGTCACCACTTTCGAAGGCAATGACCTACTCAACTACATCTATAGCACCATCCTTAGGGTATTTTGCCTCATCCTCATAGTCATCATCTCCATCATCTCCCTTGGCCTCCTCACCATCACCTATTGTACTGGCAACAATAGAGGTGTCACCACCACCAACTCCTACACAAGCTATGATTGCATCCTCATCCTCGGGCTGAGGGTTTGCTCTCATCTGTGGAGAAGGGATGTCGAAGCTAGTCTTCACCTCTAGCTCCATCTTTGAGTCATACTAGCTCACAGATCCCAACTGAATAGAATGTTTAGGATGATCAACATTATAGCATGTTGTTAGCTGCTTTTGGTTGGAAGCTAAGGTCCTCTGATTCTTCAGGATATTGGAAACTTTCCTAACCAGCTTGTGGAGTAGACTCGTCATTGAGGTCCATATTGAAGTAGCATGTGAACGAGATGGTTCGAGAATGAGTTTGGAGGAACCCATAGTCTTGTCGATGAGCCCCATCTTCTAGAGGGTTCCATGTCCAACTGCCCTATCATCCTTGCAGCCCTTAGATGCCACCTTGAAAGGCACCTTCATAACCTATATTAGATGAGTGATGAGAGTGGGGTATGGTAAACTCCCAGTCCAATAAGCCGCCTCTTGCGACTAAATCATGGTATGATAGAGGATGGTAGGAAGGCCAATCGGCTGAGTGTAGAGGATGTCATCGATCAAGTAGGCGTTGTCGTCAGTCTATACACTCTGGCTAGTGGTGGGGAGTATGTTGTATGTGAAGATCATATGGAGGACTTGGACAATAGGCCAACACTCCTTGTGCTTCAGATGATCAGGCCAGTTCATGAACTGGCCGTAGAGTCTCTCAACCATACATACCACCCTTCTGCTTTAGGGTGAGGCGGTGGATTAAAAATGCAATGGTAGTTGGGGGACGAGGAACCCCAAATAGTCATGATAGGATGGTGTGACCAACCTGCATAAGTGTGTTACCCACCACAGTCCAGAATGAGTTGTCCTCATTGTTGATGTCAAATATGTTTGCGTAGAAACCACGCACAGCCTCCTCCTGAGCTAGGCTTGAGACTGAGATGAATGACATCCACTGCCTTTCATTGAGATTCTTTGTCAACCGAGCCATTCAGAGGGTCTTGGCATCGACTGTCCTCTTTATGATGATGGAGCGATAGAAGAATATCCTCTGATACCACTCTAAACTCACGACATCATGGTAGGGAGAGATTGAAGGCACATTCCTCTTGAACCGAGAACGTGGTGGAGATTTTGTCATAGGACACTTCCCTGGATTACATGGAGGGTTGGATGAAGATCCATCATTGGAAGTCATCTTCTTTATATGCAAAGGCATGATCTCATGGCAAAAATGCAAGATCTCAAAGTACAAACCATAAAAAATGAAAAGTGAGAGGTTTAGGAGAGGAACCATCGTCCGTTTGGTGAAAAATGAGGGAAAATTGACGTTTTCTCTCTTTTAAACTCACATGCAAAAATCTAGATGAAATTACCTCCAAAATCAGTTATGGGTTTCAGGACAGATTTGGGTCAAATCAATTATGAGTTTCATAATCGGTTTGGGGATAAACCAATTTTGAAATGTAAAATCGATTTTGAGTGTGAGTTTTTAGGATTTCAGCCCTGTTTCTAAAGTGGGATCTCCCCACTCACTATCAGACTTATCCCCATGAATGCCTATCTCCACATGCCACCATGATCTCGGGAGAACCACACATGATCCCCCTAAATGGTGCACAATCCAATAGCACTTTGAAGATACTTAAACCGCTTGGAATCAAGAGGTTTGGTTAAAATATCTATTAATTGATCTTCAGTCTCAACATAATCTAAGTATACAATCTTCTCTTCCACCAATTGGTGGATGAAATGGTGTCTTATGTCAATGTGCTTTGTCCTACAGTGTTGGATAGGATTCTTAGAGATGCTAATGACACCCTTGTTGTCTACAAATAGACTCATGGTACCTTGCTCTAACTTATAATTTCGAAGCATTTGCTTTACCTAGAAAAGTTGGGTACATCCACTATCGACTGCAATATACTCAGCCTCGACATTTAATAGTGAGATGAAGTTTTATTTTCTACTATGTAAGGAGACAAGATGGTTGCCTATGTAGAAGTAACCTCCACTCGTGCTCTTGTGATCCTCTAAATTACCAGCCCAATTAGCATTTAAGTACTCTGTAACCTCAGATGTGGTATTAAATGGATACCATAACCTAAACTCCGTAGTCTTATGGACATATTGAATAATCCTCTTAGTTGTCTTAAGATGTGATTCTTTAGGGGAAGCTTGGTATCTAGTACATGCACTTACACTAAATGCAATGTCAAGTCTACTTGCAATCAAGTAGAGCAAACTCCGAATGATACTCCTGTAGTAGGTGGAATTGACCTCAACTCCCTCAACGTCTTTAGTGATATTGTCAATTATGCTAATGGATGTGTTAGCAGGTTTGGATTATTGTAATCTAAATTTGGAGACTAGGTCTCTTATAAACTTGGTTTGACTTAAAAAGATGTCATCATTTGTTTGCTTCATTTGTAGACCTAGGAAGATCTTCAATTCTCCTTCCATACTCATCTCAAATTCTAATTTCATTGTTTAGGTAAAAGCATGAGACATCGTCTCACTGGTAGACCCAAAAATGATATCATCTACATATATTTGAGGAATGAGTATATGACCATTTTGCTTCTTAATGAAGAATGTTTTATCAACACTTCCTCGATCAAAATGGTGATCAAGAAGAAACTTTATGAGTCTTTCATACCAAGCTCTTGGAGCTTGTTTGAGACCAAACAAAGCCTTCTTGAGCTGATATACATAGTTAGGCAAGTGAGGGTCCACAAATCCATCAGGTTACAAATCATATACTTTGTCTTGGAGAATTTCATTTAGGAATGCACTCTTGACATCCATTTGATATAGTTTGAATTTTTAATAGCATGCTATGGACAAGAGGATCCTAATGATATCCAAACTCGCAATAAAGGCAAATGTCTCCTCAAAATCAATGTCTTCTATTTAGGCATACTCCTTTGCAACTAGTCTAACCTTATTTCTTGTCACTATACCATATTCATCATGTATGTTCTTGAAGATCCATTTGGTATCAATGACATTCTTGTCAGTAGGTCTTTCTAAGAGAAACCACACATCATTCTTTTGGAATTGATTTATTTCCTCTTGCATGGTGAGGATCCAATCCAGATCATTTAGAGCCTCTTTAACACTCTTTGGCTCTATCTTGGAAGTGAAACAAAGGTGAATAATGATATTTTATATTTGTCTCCTTATCTTTACTCCAATGTTTGGGTCACCAATGATGTCTCCTTATGACAGTCTTTTGGTGAGCCTTTTGTCATTAGGTTAAAGCTGAATCTCTTCGCCTTCTTCTTCGAAACTTGATTGAGAAGAGTGCTCTTTTTTATCTCCTTAGGATTTCTCAATCTCCACTTAAGATGAACTCTCATTCTCATGGTTAGACAACATTATTGACAACTTTCTTTGCTTATATGTTGCCTCAAAGTTATCTGTCGTCACATTGATTAACTCCTCCACCGAGCAAGTCCTAATGTTGTAGACACGGTAGGCTCTACTGGTTGTAGAGTATCCTAAGAGCATGGCCTCATCGCTCTTCTTATCAAACTTGCCTAGATGTTCTCTGTCTCGAAGAACATAGCAAGTGCTACCAAATACCTTGAAGTATTTGACAGTTGACTTTTGGCCACTCCATAGTTCATGCAATGCTAATTGATTTAGCCCAAAAACCTCTTGGATATGTTTATGCTTGAAAATGTTGTAGCTATGTTTAGAAGAGTCTTATTCTTCCTTTCAAACACCCCATTTTGTTAGGGAGTTTTAGGGGTTGAAAACTCATGTTTCACTCCTAACTCTTCAAACCAATTTGAGAATTTGTGATTCTCAAATCCTCTTCCATGGTCACTTCGGGTTCTCTTTATGGTTAGATCTTTCTCAACTTGAATCTGTTTGCAAATGTTTAGAAATTCATTGAAGGCTTTGGATTTCTCTCTTAGGAATGCTACCCAAGTATATCTAGAGAAATCATCAACCATAACCATGAAATACTTCTTCCCTCCTAGACTCTCAATTCTAGTTGGACCAGCTAAGTCTATGTCAAGAAGTTCTAGGGGTCTAGTAGTCCCAATAGATATAACTTTCTTAAGTGAGACTTTAGTTTTCTTCCCATTTGACAACCTTTGTATAGTGGATTTTCCACCTTGCTTAGCTTAAGAAGGTCCTTGATTATCCCTTTCTTGCTAAGTGTTGCAAGATCCCTAAAGTTCAGATGCCCCAATCTTTGATGCCATAGATTGGTCTCATCCTTTTGGGTTAAAAGACAAATGCCCCCTTGTTGAGAATGTGGTTCAATGACATAGCAATTGTCACTTGTCCTTACTTCTGCAAGTAGGATGTTATATTCTTTGTGATCCTTGATCACACATCCATCGTTGCCAAATTTCACTTTATAGCCTTTGTCCCATATTTGACTGATGTTAATCAAGTTGTGCTTAAGGCCTTGCACATATAGAGCCTCAGTGAGTTGTGGAATGTTGGGGGCTACAATAGTTCTTACCCCAAGGATTTTGGCAGCGTTTTCATCACCAAAGGTGACATATCCACCTTAAGCATCCTCAAGTTTGGTGAAATCTCTCACTGGACATGTGCCTAGAGCACCCACTATGAAGGTGAAAGTTCAGTTTTAAACCTAGAGGGGGGCAAATAGGATTTATAAAAATTCTTTTAATTAAACCACACTTAAAATTCCAATTTTAGGTGTTATTATAGTTCTTGGAATTTAATGCACATAAAGATATAGTTCAACTATTATAATTACAAGTGCAATGCAATGAAAAATCTTAATTTTAATCTTTCAATTAATTTAAGTTCCTAATTAATTACAAATATGAAAGATTGTATAGAAGATGAAATACATGCCATGTTAAGATAGAGAGAAGAGATAATTCATACCACAAGCAAACACAACACAATATTTATAGTTGTTCGGCACTCGGGTCTACATCCACTTTCAAAGCTCACTACCAATCTACCAAATTTTATTTTGATTAAATTGCATTACAATTAAGGTTAAAATTGTAAAACCTACTACTTGCAAAGGCAAGCTCTATTCCCGGTGTCTCTCTCTGGAATGTTTTAACCTGGTGTCTTTGGCGGGTATGGTCTACATCCGGTGTCTCCGATGGGTGCTAAGTTCTACACTACCGGTATTTTTGACAGTAGTGCTAAGGTCTCAAAATAAATTTGAAATCAATACAAATTACCTCACCAAGGTTGATGTATTGCTTGTTGCACTTGATGGTGGTTGCTCCTTTGTTGAGCTAGTGTGTAAATGGGTTCCACCAAGCTTTCAAGAGTGCCTCTTTGTTGCTTGGAGCTTCTCACAAGGGTTCACTTGGGAGTAAACCCTTCTCCTTGTTTCTCTCTTCTTGTTCTTCAAATGTGGAGTTCTAGGGAAAAACTTAAAGGCTCTTGAATCTTTAATGAATGCTCATACGGGTGAGCCTTTGGTAGTTGGGAGGTGTAAATGCCTTAGCTTCTTCAAATCTCTCTTCTTTTTCTTTCTTTTTGTGTTCAAGTGTGTTAGAGACCTCATTGGAGGCTCTCTTATACTTATAGAGGATAAGCTTAGTCGTGCACCCTTGATTTGGCATCTTTCCTAATGGTAAAAAATTCGCAGACTTCGAATGGGTATATTTTTGAATTTCTACGATGTCGGATCGATCCGGCTATGTAGATCGATCTGGCTATGTCAGATTGATCCGCTTTGATTAATTTGGCATCCCTGGATTGATCCGGTGTCTCAATCTGAGACACCTGAGCCTTGCCGGATTGATCTAGAAACCCCTTCCGGATCGATCCGATGGCCTTGTGGATTGATTTGGTAAGTAGCGGATCAATCAGATAAGTGTATTGATCTGACATTCCCTAAATCTATCCAATTTCCCTATTTTTCTACCATTTTTCCTCAAATTGATTCCCAACCTCCATGGGTCTTTATGCCAAAGGCATGGGAATGGTCCATTGACCTTTATAAGGGTCTTAAGGTCTCTTTAACCTATGTCTTGCATTATGTTACCCTTATATACCTTCATTGAGCTTGATGAGGCTTGGATCTTCAATGCTTGGTCTTTGGCAACTTGGGGAAGGATCCATTCTTGGCTTCAAATGCTTAGAGCTTGTCTTCCTTTTTGAGAACCAAAAACACTTGATGATTACAAACATGACAAAGATATGCAATATGTTTATACCATGCCTAATCTACCACTCCATGTGTTTTACACTCTATGTAATTGACAATTTGCATTAATAATCTCCCCCTTTGGCAATTCCATGACAAAACGTAATAAAATACATGGATGGAGTACAATAAATATATGTAATGAATTTATAAATTCCATGAAAATGCAGAGTTATACATTTACCCAAATAAAACTAAATGATGTATCTTGAATTCTTGAACTCCCCCTTGATGTGTACTTGGGATTTTAGTTCAATATTTTTGCTTAGATGCTTGGCCTCTCAACCTGAAATTACATTTAACAAACAATACCTCTCAAGCCAATATAGTGTAGTCAAATGGAAATGAAATAAACAAAGTATATTCAAGCAAGCATACTCAAGCAAGCATATGAGAGATGTAATAAGAATGATGTGTGCATTAGTTCATTGCATTAGGTTTATGTTTATGTTTAAATTTTTCGAATTAGCTCCCCTTAAATGCATTACTCCCCCTATTTCAATACACATATTACATTACACGCTCGCTATCGATCTCCTAATATCCATGTTATTTGTGATATTTTCTCCCCATTTTTGTCATGAAATTGGCAAATGTGAAACATAGATAGCTTGATAGTGAACAAAAATGTATTTTTCATTCATATATAAAACTTTGGGAGTACATAGAGGGTTACAAAATATGAGGGAAATACAAAAACAATAGCACTCAGCCTCACACACTAAGCCTCGTCATCATCCTCATCACTTTGTGCATGAAGGTCCAGTGGAACACTGGAGTGAGGAGGAAGTTGGGGAACCATGAGACGCTCCAATCTCTCAACCCGAAGCTCAATGTTGTTGAGCTTTTCAGCCATCCTCTTTAGGTTGCCAATGACTCAGCTAGACAACTTCTCAAGACTGGCCAAGGTCTCTCTTTTGTAAGTAGTAACTGGAGGTTCTCCCTATGGGGAAACTTGGAAGATGTCGATCCCTATCCTTTGATGTCATCCCTTTTGTGTGGAGCCATTTGAGGTGATTTAGCAAGAGGTTGGAAGAAGGAAACTCAAGGGAAGGAAAATGAAAAGGGTGAGCAAGAGAGAAATGGGTGAAAATGTGAAAATTTTCCTTTTAAAACCAACTAACGGATTGTGTTCCCTCAAAATAGTCATGTTGGATAGATTTCGCTATGTCAGATGGACCCCGACGGATTGATTCGAATGTGCAAAAAATGCACAAACAATCTATAAAAGATTAGAATTCTGAATTTTGATCCTCTAATTTCATCATTTCTCTAAATTTATATCTCACACATCCGAATTGCACTTCTCAAGTACACAAACCTTTTCGAATCAAGTGGCTCTTTAAATGTATCAGCCAATTGATTCTTAGTTTTAATAAACTCAAGGGAAATCACTCCTTCCACTAGATCTTGAATAAAGTGATGCCTAATGTCTATATGTTTAGTGCGAGAGTGTTGAATAGGGTTTTTTGAGATTTGAATAGCACTCTTATTGTCTATAAGCAATTCCATCACCTATTGCTCGAGACCATAGTCTTTCATCATTTGCTTCATCCATAGAAGCTAAGTGCATCCACTTCCTACCACAACATATTCAGCTTCAGCAGTTGACAGAGATATAGAGTTTTATTTCTTGTTGTGCACGAGACAGTTTCTGACATAAAAACACCCTCCACTTGTGCTTTTCCTATCGTCTTTGTTTCAGGCCTAGTCTGCATCTAAGTAACTAGCTATGACACTATTGGTATCAAATGGATACCACAATCCATAGTTTAGAATCCCACACATATATCTAATAATTCATTTTGTGGCTTTGAGGTGTAACTCTTTTTGAGCAGCTTGGTGTCTAGCACAAACACCAACACTAAAGGAGATGTTTGGTCTACTTGTAATGAGATAAAGTAGACTAACTATCATGCTCTTATATAGCTTAGTGTCAACATCTTTTCCCTCTGCATCTTTGTTTACTCTCTCACTAGTACTGATGGGGGTGTGAAGAGGTGTAGATTTGGTCATTCCAAACTTAGATACTAAGTCCTTGAAAAATTTGGATTGGTTTATAAATATACCATCCTTAATTTACCTAATTTGAAGTCCTAGAAAGAACTTCAGCTCCCTTTCCATACTCATTTTAAATTCACTCTTCATAGTGTGAGCAAACTCATGTGCCATATCTTCTCGTGTGGCACCAACTATTATGTCATCAACATAAATTTGAGCTATGAGTATGAAATCATCATTCTTCTTTATGAAGAGTGTTTTGTCAATACTCCCCCTTGATAATTGATTTCCAAGAAGGAATTTAGTTAACCTCTCATACCAAGCTCTAAGTGCTTGTTTGAGACTATAGAGTGTCTTTTTGACCATATATCCATGATTAGGCCTATGAGGGTCTAGGAACCCCTCTAGTTGCTCCACATATACTTCTTCTTGGAGCACATCATTCAAAAATGCACTTTTGGCATCCATTTAAAATAACTTAAATTTCAAATGGCATTCGATGGATAAAAGGATTCTAATTGATTCAAACCTTGTCATGAGAGCAAAGGTTTCTTTGAAAGCAATTCATTCCATTTGAGCA
>JAOXJP010157659.1:6863-26997 GCA_025762735.1 Platanus orientalis
CCCCCCCGCTCATAGCACTTCTCAGCACCGATGTATCCATCCCCTAATGCCATCCTAATAGATCAGTATAAACATATTTTCGTATATAATCTTTTCCACATTGGGAAATAAGATTATGCATAGATGATGGTAAGAACCTGTTTAATAGTTTCTGAATATCAAGAAATAAAACCTATACGAAGAGAAGGAAATAAAACAGCCTATGACTTAACTAGCTACGGAGTTACTTGTTCAACGCCCATAGAGTGAACAGGTAACATACCGCAGTGGTTACAAAAAGCTATTCAAGGTGATTTGGTTTGTAACTACTTTATTATTGAAATGGAAATGCATCATTTTGTCAACAACCAAAAAAATAAAAATAAAAACACATACAAGTCAGGCATGCAAACTCAGATAACAAGATATGTTACTGTGGTGGCTATAGTTGATGGTCGTTGTCCCTAACTCATTTACTACATCTGCAGAGCTTTTTTACTAGTGAACCTAGTTTTCTTTTTTTTGATCTGTACACTCAGGTCCACATGACTTGACACCGGCACAGAAGCGGGTACAATTACAGGGAGAAGGAAGGCGAGTGGATGACTCGTGCTTTGTACAAGGGGATTGGACCCGACTTTCCTTATGGAAGGATGATACCTCAGCCAACCAAACACGAATCTTTGGTATCAATGAACTCAGTTTATTGGTCTACATATTCATATATTTAAATAGAAGAATAATGTTCTGTTCAAGTGTACCATTCGCCCCCTCACAGGGGGTGTGGGCTCCATGCAAAAGCCCCCCTGTGGAGGGGACAAACAGTGCATCCTAGACGGAACACGCTCTGGATTCTGTGCACCCAAAATCTGTGCACAATTCATGTTCAGAGACATATGATCACTCACATCAGCATTGAAAAGTGATAAACATGTATCTCAAAAAATACAAATAACTTTTCAATGCTGAAATGAGTGTTCTCAGCCCCCGACATGCATTATGCACAGATTCTGTGCTCACAGAAGTCAAGCCGTTTTCTTTCTTTTCATGGCTAATATGCTCCATAGTGTCCAGGAAGGCAAATCCTGAAGAAAAGAGTATCTTTTTTTTCTCTCTCTCTCTCTCTTACTTTTTTGGTAATTAGTAGCTTCCTTGTCTAGAGGTTCGAAGAACGAGTAATAAATAACAGCAGTCAGCTGGCGAGGTTCATATAAAACACTTTATGTTATACACATATCGTTTAAGAAATTGACTAATAATATATAGCATTCAAGAGGGAGCAATAGCTTCCACCGAAAAAACTCCAGTTTTCAATTGAAAAGCAGGTACCAATTCCAATTCTTCTCTTCTTCTCAATCTCATATATATACATCTTTTTTCTTATTTTCTTATTAGCTTTTCAAGAGGAAGAAAGAAAAAAAATAAAGACTATCGAACCGTCAGACAATTATTTAAGTGGCATACAGGTACTAGTATTATTGGAACCGAATTTCCTAATAAGACAGCCTTTTCAATTGCTCATATGATGTCACAATTCACCGGTGTTCACGGCGAATCAATCTCCCCTTTCTCTTTGAAAATTAATCAAGGTTGTCTCCCCGAAATATTTACATTCCAAGATTTGATCAACATAGGCCAGAGGTTTTTCTTTTGTTTTTTTGAGATATAATTGAGGCAAGTCAGATATAGCCAAGGCTTATGCTGAGAATTGGGCCCCCCCCTAGTGCTCCGGATTTGGTAGGACAACTTAGAGAATGCCTAAAGTAAGAGTGACATCAGGGTCTACACATTAGTGCCAAAAAGTGTATATCATTTTTTTGATGCTGATGTGTCAGTCCTAATGTTATTCTTACTTTAGGCACTTTCTAAGTTGTCCCACCAAATCTTGTCCGCCCCCTTGGGGCCATTCACAACTACAAAATTGCACTATTATTTTATCAAAAGGATGTTCTGTCCAAGATGTACCATTGGGGACCCCATTCAAAAGTGTGTGGAGACAGAACATCCTTACTCTATTTTTATCCTTAAGATTTGAAATTTTAACTTTAATCAAATCACACCCAAATTTGTGACCGATAGATTTCAGACTGTATAGACAAGCAATCCTCTCTCTTTATTGTAACCCAAGAAAACCCGGTTTGGCTTTTGTGCACATAAAATCCGTAAGTAATATGTGCACACAGACCAAGCGACAGACACATCAAGTGATATGCACCTCCAAAAAAGTGTAAATCACTTTTTGGCACTGATGTGCTTGCCCCTTGGTCCGCGTCCATGCATAGCATACGGATTTTATGTGCACAAAAACCAGGCCCATGAAAACTTCATGGCCATTTAGACACGGAGATGAAGGAAAAAAACAAAAAACAAAATGTAGTGTCCAAGATTTTGTATGTCCTACCATGTCTGGGAAACAAAGGATTAGTGAATTAGGGTTTAAATTATAAATTCACTTTTCAAATTAAAAAAAAAAGGCATACATAAAATGGGATGTATAAGGTTAAATCTGAAAAAAAAAAGAAAGAAAGAAAAGGTGCTCTAACAAATATTTGTTCCCTACTTAAAAGAGGCATCAATTTCAAAAAACCACATGTAAGTTTTGTGTCCAAAACATGAAAGGACATACAAAATCTTGTACACTACATTTGCTCCCTTCCAATGGAAAATGATTATCTGTGATGAATATATCTCTGTAGATGTATCACATCACAGATTGAACCTTAACCTGAACCATCCTCCCAAAACTATCTTCTTCTTTTTTTTATTATTATTTTGTTTGATAAACTAAGCTAGCATGTTTTAAACCAAGTTTAGAAGAAAATTCATATCCTAACCGAATTAGGAAATAGTTTGCATTTCTAAACTCCAAAATCCAAATCGGCCTGGCTAGGTCATTATTGATCAACGTGACTACTCACCTCACTGTGAGGAGAGAAACCATGTAATTTTGGCTGACGCGTATTGGGATACCATAGATTCGAGCGCCGGCTTCGATGGCTTTTGACTTAGTAATGGCCGGAGACCAGAATCAAATAAAAAAGAAAACCAAAATATAAAAAAATTAGGAGAAGTAATTAAAATATTTTTACTTATAAAGGAATATACTGCTTCTGGACTCTGATGACAAAAAATTCAGTAAGGCCCTGTACTTTTCTTCTTTCCTATTATAAAGTGTTTCAAAAATTCTATAGATGGTAGAGGAGATCGAAAGGCCGATTATGGTTCGCAGGTTAGCAAAATCACATTTTACTCTCGACCCATTTCCCAGTTTTGGGAGAATTTGACTGGGTTTGGCCAATTTTTTTTTTTTTTTGTTCTGTGGTTTGATTTTTCTTCAATCTTATTTGTTTCTTGTCGTTTTGTCCTGTGTTTGAAGGTGATGGAGTTACTGTTATTGAAAAGAACTCAAAAAAGTATTATAAAGGAACCATTCAATGCAATACCCCACATGTATCTGTTCTTTGCGCCCAATTAATTTTAGCTGTAATCTCTCATTCTTCATTAATTTTTTTTCTATTCTGTTCGTTTCTGCGATCTGGGTTTCTGAAAAGAATGAGCGAAATTGGTGAACTAATGGGTCTGGGCTTGCAGGAATCGGTAGAGAGAAGAAGAGAAGGAAGAACAACACTGGTGGATTTTCTAAGAGAAGGAATGGACGGTGAAGAGAGAGGGAGGAGGTGGAGGAATCTGAAAGAAAGCCTGGGGTTAAAGGGGATGGGCTGTTGCGGCGCTACTTGGGGATTCAGGCCTTCCAATATGAGCGTTAGAGAAGATGACGATCAGGAAGACCAACGACGGGAACAGGGAGAGATAACCAGAGTGGGTCAGATTCCGGCGGGGAACAGCCTGGATCCTGCTTGTGTGGGTCATATTCCCCCTGTGCAAGGGATGAACTTGGCGACGGCGTTGGCCGCCGAGCGTCATCTCAGGACGGCCCAGGATTGGGAGGGAGGGACCGGCGGCGCCACCACCACCACCACCACCTCGACAGGAACTAGGCCTGGTACGCCATTAAGGGTATCGTTGATGAGATTGCTTGAAGAAGGGGATGCTGTGAAAGGGGCGAGAGAAGGGAAGAAGGGCGGAGGAGAAGAGGGAAGTGACGGGATTTGCTGTGTTTGTATGGGGAGACGTAAAGGTGCAGCTTTCATCCCATGTGGACACACGTTTTGCAGGGTTTGTTCGAGGGAGCTGTGGTTGAATCGAGGATCATGTCCCCTCTGCAACCGCTCTGTTCTGGAGATTCTTGACATCTATTGAGATTTGAGGAAACATTTTTGGTTGGTGGGGATGGAGGTGGTGCCATGGAAGGATTGTTTCTTATTTGGTTATATTTTTTCTTTTCTGTTATTTCTGTATGATTACTCTTAAAAAAATTTGACTGACGAAAGGGCCGAAATGTGGAATGATCTTTGGTTTCTGAGATTAGGTTTGTGTAATCATCGATTCTAATAATGGGTTTTAAGGGATGATTCAATCGGATGGAGTATGTGATGAAGAATGATTGGAACGATCTTTTTTTATTTTTTGGGTACTTACACGACGGTATATTTTTACTAAAAAAAGATTACTAGAAGAAATATGACCAATGAGAGAGGCAAGTCTGGCTTACAGATGATGAAGTCTTTTCACAAATTCTGGGTTTGTTTGGAGGCTAATTGAGGTCGTCTGTACGCTGTACAGGCCAACCCTATAGGCTGCGGTCTAGGCGACATGTGGCTTTCCACCCCCCCCCCCCCTCTTTTATTTTGCAAAACGACCCGTCCCTTATTTTAAAACAGGAAAACCCATCCCCCTCCTATTCTTTTGCAAATTCACCCTCCCTTTTTTTAAAACACTAGGGTGTACATACCGGATTTCGTGTGCATAAAATCCATGTGCAAATCGTGCCCACGGACCAAGGGGCAGACACATCAGTGCTGAAAAGTGATAAGTGTGCCTCAAAAAGTGTAAATCACTTTTTGGCACTGATGTGTCCACCCCTTGGTCTGTGTGCACAATTTGTACACAGATTTCATGTACATGAAATCCAGGCTCATGGGTGTAATGTTTGACACGGCTCGTGAACCTGACATGAACCCAACACAAAATAACCTGGTTAGGGTTGACTGTAAATGGGTTTTGGGTCAACCCTCTTTGACATGATTAATAAATGGGTCGGTTTGGGTTGGGTTGAGATGACAAGAATCTGACCCGCCAACATGAATTACCATAAACCCAACACAAAATAAGTGAGTTAGGGTTGACTGTAAACGGGTTTTGGGTCAAAGCGGCTCGACTTGCTTTGACATGATTAATAAATGGGTTGGGTTAGGGCGGCGGGTGGGGAGTGTTCTGATACGGCCATAGTAACCCTTCCACCCAAGTGGTGGCAATTCATGTTGGCGGGTCGGATTTGTGTCGTGTGGAAATATGGGTATCTGACTATATGGTTCAACCCTAACCCAACCCATTTATTAATCGTGTCAAAGCAAGTCGAGCCACTTTGACCCAAAACCAGTTTCAATCAACCCTAACCCGCTTATTTCATGTTGGGTTTGTGTCTGGTTTATGAGTTATGTGGTAATTCATATTAGCGGGTCATATTCATGTCATCTCAACCCAATCCAAACCCGACCCATTTATTAATCGTGTCAAAAAGGGTTGACCCACTTTGACCCAAAACCCATTTACAGTCAACCCTAACCCAGTTATTTCATGTTGGGTTCATGTCTGGTTCACGGGTCGTGTCAAACATTACACCCACAAGCTCGGATTTCATGTGCACAAAATCTGTGTGCAAATCATGCACACGGACCAAGGGGTGAACACATCAGTGCCAAAAATGATTTACACTTTTTGAGGTGTGCTTATCACTTTTCAGCACTGATGTGTCCGTCTCTTGGTCCATGGACATGATTTGCACACAAATTTTGTGCACACAAAATCCAGTGCGTACACCTTAGCGTTTTAGAAAAAGGTAGGGGTGGTTTTGCAAAAAAAAAAGGGAGTGATTGGTTTTCCTGTTTTAAAATAAGGGAGGGGTCGTTTTGCAAAATATAAGGGAGGGGTCGTTTTGCAAAATAAAAGGGAGAGTGGAAAGCCACATGTCGTGTATAGACCACAACCTACAGACAATCTCAATTGTTGGAATTGGCATGATTCTCACGAGGAAAAAAGAAAAAAAGCACATGAATTGCATTATTAGATCGGCCTGTTGGATGAATGGCTGAAAGATGAGGTTATGTGGGTCCAAACGTCTATACTAAATTGGTTAAAGTGAGTTGATAAAAGTTCAAAATTCTTTTATATGTCTACCCTTGTCCGACTATAAACAAAATTGAGTCTTAAGGACGAGGAAAGAAACTATGTCCGAGGGCATGAAAATATTGAGAGAATGTAATAGTTTTTTCGTCAAATTTATCCAAGACATTTGAACCATTGGAAGATGTCATTAAACAGGTAACTAATAAATGTTATAAATTTATGTAAGAGGAATCTGTGGGCATTTTAAAAGCCAATTTTACTAATGAGGAAATCAAGAGAACTGCTTTCCAAATTGGTAAATTAAAGACTCTTGACCTTAATAGCTTCCAAATCGGTTTCTATCAAAAAGTATTGGAACATTATTGGGGAGGAGGTTGTTGAAGCTATCATGAATTTTTTTTAATAAAGGGGACTTCTTGTCCACTATAAGCAATACTATCATTGTCTTTATTCCCAAGATCAAAATCCTTGAGTTTATTACCCAATTTAGATCAATCAGTTTGTGCAATGTTTTGTATAAAATCATATCTAAAACATTGGCTAATAGACTTAAGTGAGTCTTCCCTGATGTTTTATCTCCCTATCAAAGTGCTTTCGTTGAAGGCAAGAAAATCACTGACAATATTTTTAATTTCCCATGAGATGTTTAGGTTTCTGAAAAATGATAAATTAAATAACCATTATTTGACAATTAAAATTGACATGAGTAAAGCCTATGATAGGGCGGAGTGGTCAATGATCAAAATTCTATTAAAGAAAGTGGGTTTTAGTGATAAATGGGTGTATTAGATTGGTGAGTATATGTCTTCTGTGTCTTACGAAGTTCTGATTAATGGGTTTCCTAGTAGCCCCATTACTCCTTATAGAGGACTTTGTCAGGGTGTCTTACTCTCTCCTTTCCTCTTCCTGTTGTGCTCTGCATGCCTCTTTGCTTTCCTTTTGGATAAAGAGGGAGTTAAGAGAATAACCGGTATTAAAATTAAGCATCCTAGTCCCCCTATTTCCTATCTATTTTTTGTGGATAATTGTTATATCTTTGTTAGAGTCAATATTGCTGAGATGGTAGAGATCAAAGATTGCTTAAGTGTTTTCAGCTCTACCTTGGGTCAAGTTATTAACCAAGAAAAATCTGAAGACATTTTCAACAACAATACCCGTAGACCTTTTAAAAGAATTATCCAAAACTCTCTTGGTATCAAACCTGCTCGTGAAAATGGGTAACTATCTTGGACTTCCATCATCTATTGGGAGAGATAATATATCCATCTTCTCCTATATTTGATAATAGAGCTCGTGATAGGATCCAAGGATGGAAAAACAAATTCTTGTCTCAAGCTGGAAAGGAAGTTATGCTCAAATCTATGATCTCTGTCATCCTGGCTAGGACTGCAAGTTATCCAAAAAAATGACCATGTTCTGGTTTGCATTCGATCAGAAATAAGCTTATTTGGTCCGTTTATAAAAATATTTGTTACAAATGGAAAGAATACGGATATATATCAATTTGTTCCGTTAAATATCCATTTCATTAAAATATAACAATATATAGAATATAGAGAATAGATTGTTGAATTTAAAACTATTCCAACAATCTTAAATAGCCTAATAAGTAAAACCCTTAAAAATATATAAACTCTTTACTTCATATTTGTTCTATCTTGGTCCATAATAGCACCTACAAGTATTATCACAACTATGTCACAATAATGGAAGTTCACACCCACCATATAGGATAAGAGATGGTGTTTTGCTCCATCCATCATCATTGATAAGCCATACGACATCAAAGATTTTGGAGATGATAGACATGGGTTAGGGAAGACCTCACTGGCAATGGTGATGACATATATGGAATTGCCTTTTTTTTTTGGATATCCGAAATCCAATCCAAAATTTGATTTATTTAAGGGGTTAGAATACGGTAAAGTTCTATAATATCCGTTAGAATAGGATTCGAAAAATGATATGCTCATATTTGTTTCGAATTCGATCATTTTGTAGCCCTAATCCCAGCTTTTTCCATGTCATGGTTCCTCATTCCAAAAGCCATCTGTGAATCAATTAACAAAAGCCAAAGATAATTCTGGTGGGGCAATGGGGATGGAAAGAAAAAAAATTAACTAGATTAGTTGGGAGAAGATTAAGAAGAGTAACAGAGATGGGGGTCTAGGTTTTAGAGACCTACATAATTTCAACATTGTTTTGCTAGCTAAACAAGTTTGGAGAATCCTCTAAAACCCTGATGCTCTCTAAGATAAGTTATTTAAATCATTGCATTTCCCCAAATCCTCTTTTTTGACCTTCAAGGCTATCAATAACTCCTCATGGGTTTGGAAAAGTATCATCAAAGGTAGAAATCTATTGAACAAAGGTATTATTTGGAATGTGGATGATGACAATGACATTAACATATATAATGACCCATGGATCCCATCATGTCATTCCTTTAGAATTAGGTGTGGACCCCAACTTGCCGATCCCATCCAAAAAGTCAGCTAACTCATTGACCCGAATACTTACTCTTAGAATCTGAACAACATTAGTCAATGCATTTCCCATGGAGAAGCCAAATCTATTTCACGCATCCAAATTCCATTTATGGATTATAAGAATCGGCTGTTGTGGAGCCTTGATAGAAAATGAAACTTCACAGTTAAATCAACATATATTGCATCGATCCATCTCTCCTTCCAACCAAGCCCCTAACTACACCCCTCCCAATATACAATGTAGTAACATTTGGGGTTTAAATATACCCCCAAAGATCAAACATTTCCTATGGCATGCATGTAAAGAGATCTTACCAGTAAAAGAAAATCTCTTAAAAAGGATCATCTCTGTTGACCCCCTATGCCCTTTGTGTAAAGAGGAAAGTGAGTCTACCATGCATTGTCTCATAAAATATAGGATTGTGGCTCCTACTTGGTTTGCATCCCTTATATTTTTAAGATCTTAAATACCTCGAATGTTCCTTTTATGGAATGGCTAAAGTCTTGGTGTGATATGAAAGACCTCAAAAAATTTGAAATTTCTGATCTTCTAATTATTATGGCTTCTTTTACTTGAAATATTTGGAAGAGAAGAAATTCTGTTGTCTTTGAAAATGAATGCTTTGATTCTTTTTCCACCTTTAATAATGCTTTAAGGTTGTTAGCTAAGGTTCACAAAGGTACCTAGAATTTTTTGGAATTAGGCATTGAGACTACTATTGCTAAATGGACTCTGTTGGCTAAAAGGATGGGTCAAACTGAATTTCAATGGGGCATTTTGTGAACCGGAGTATAGAGCGGGGATGGGTGTGATTTCTCATGACATGAGTGGCCTTTTGATTTTATGCGAAGGCTAATGGTACTACTGCTACTTCTCCTATTGTTGCGGAATGCTTGGCTGCTCGCCTTGCTCTTCTTAGGGCCCTCAACTTGCATTACAAACAGATAATCTTAGAAGGGGACTCCTTAGAAATCTTAAACCTTATCCAAGACTATTCCTCTTATTTTCTTAGGTGTATTTCTAGTTTAATTTCCAATTGTCATGTTTTGATGAAATTATTTGATAACGTGGTTTGTAACAATATTAAAAGATTATGTAATAATACTGTTCATGCCCTGTCTAGGATGGGGTTGCACTCTTGTAATCCTACTTCATGGGTCCCCTCTCCTTTGTGTTGGTTGAAGAGGGTCCTTGAAGTGGATGTCCCGTCTTCGGACATGGTTTCTCTTTCTAGTTCTTAATGAAATATTTCTCTTTATCAAAAAACAAAAAAACAAAAAAGAATTCAAAGGCTCCAACAACCAATCACAACCTCTCCTTTTTATTTTTCCTTGGTTTGGTATTTTCCACCTGAAACTCTGTGACCATGTGTGGCGTGATGTGAAGCACAGAACGATAGGTGATGTGTGAAAATGTTCTGTCCAGACCCTATTCATGATCCTGTGGACAACACATGGATGGTTAAGTTCCAAGTTAGATGAAAATTTAAAATCCCACCACTTTTCATCCACATGTCATCTGTAGGATCTTAGACACGGTCATGGTCACAAAAATCCTTGACAAAACATTTTCTTCCTTCTGAATTTGTTGCCTCTTTTGGACACCTATTTTTTTTATTTTTTATTTTATTGGAGCACCTTTCTAACAATTTTAATCATGTGCACTTAGTAAATGATTCACACATGGTCACATTGACTTTTGGTCATAGAAGATTTGCTCTCTGTTCACACCCAAAAAGTATAGCACATGATAGGTGGGATCAGGGCAGTATCATGAGAGCTTTGGATTCTTTAGAAGGCTTCCACGTGGCTCAGAAAGAGAGAAGTTGAAGAACAATGAAAATTATCAAATGGTGACATGTGACAAAAGGAGATCTCTATGATGAGATATTTTTAGAATATGGACAGATGGCGCAATAAAAGAAAGTCTGAAACAAAACCTGTATACTGTTATCTAACTACCCATTTTCAAATTTAAAAAATATGGGGGCAAAACATAGAACAGGTGGCAAGACACTTGGATGACATTTTATTAACTGAATGGATGTTACTACGAGCATGAGACAGGTGGCAACATATCATGAAGCTTAGATTTTAAAAGACAATTAAAGCAAAACTAAATCTCTTTATAAATACAGCATAACGTTAGAGAAAGGACCCTCCTCCAACAACAAAATTTTCAATGACCAAAGTCGTCATCATATCAATTTATTTCTTTTAACATATCCATTTTTTAAGTTTGTTATGATTTCCAACTTGCTATTTCATCTAGAAATCTATAATAGCTTCTTCATTTTAGTTTGGTTGTATGCTCTACATTTAGAAGACCTGATTTTAGTGCATCACTTTGTTCGTTAGGATTTTCTTTTAATTAATGCAGTATTTATTCTACAACAATCTGTTTTTGTCAAGAAAACAGTCTCTGTTGTAGTATTTTCATCACTTTTTTCATTACTAGTTGTTATTTTCAATTTGCAGTATTTTTTTAAAGTCTTTGTTTCCAAGACAAAAAGAACTCATTTGGAAGGACAAACCCTCCCATTGTCAAATCACCTTAACTAACCAAGTTTGGTGGCTAGATAGATGGCTTAAAAGTCATCTTTTCTGATTCTAGTGGTCTGCTCTGGTGTCTGGGGTTGTAAGAAAGTTAGTCTCTTATGCCCACATGGCACTGGCATGCCTGCACACTGATTTCCGGCCAACACCTTCTTTTCAACCTGATTAAAAAATGGGTAGAGTGTTTGGGGTGTTAGCCTTGGTAGTTAACCTTTCGAATTGAACCTATTAATTTTTTGTTTAAGATGATATTTTCCAACCTGATTTTAGGTTGGAATGGTTGATACCCTCGATGGTCAACCCTTTCCTAACCTGGCCCACTTCCACTCCTAACTAAAGATGTTAACAAGCTAGGCAAAGCTTAGCTCTGGTTTATCATGAGCCTCAAAGGTTCAACTCTTTATGATTGAGGCAAGCTTAGCTCAGGTTTGGCTTAGCTCACAAAACTCAAGGTTATCGCTTCAAGCACAATCTTAAATCCCAATAGTCTATGAGCCAGATCTACTTCTAATGGCTAGTAGAGATATAATTGGTTGGAACCGGCTGAACAACCAATATTATAACAAGCTATATCTATATATATTATCTATAAATATATTTAATATCAACGTGTAATTGCACAAGGCTCAAATTTTTTTTTAAGGCTAGGCTTAGGCTTACCTCCACTTGGCTCGAAGCCCGAACTTATATATATATGTATTATATAATTTATGAAGTCTTTTCAAACCATCAATTTTTCATAGTTCAGTTGGTAAAAAAAAACCTTTTGCAAAATGTCTTGGGTTTTATCTCTTAGTGAAATCAATGATTTTTTTAATAGTAAACGATTTTTAGAATTTAAATATATAGTTTTCTAAGCTATTTAAAACTAATAAAGTTCTGTAACTCAACTAGTTCAAACATTACTATATTACAAAATAGGTTTTAATTTTCAACATCAATCTCAATATTAATGTTCTATGAAATTCATGAGCCAACCGGGGCCTAATGAAATCAATAGGGTTGGACTTGGGCCTAAATATTAACAAAAGTTCGGGCTTAAACCCATCCTAAGCCCGAAGCTTAATATAGTGGTCCCGAACCCTGACCTACCATGGCCCGGCCTGAGCCTGGCCCATGCCCACCCCTAGTCCCACCAAAGAGATTACCTAGACCAAACTTGTATGATGGCAACTATTTTTACTTCTGTTTTTCTGCATCCATTTGAAAGGTTAAAAAATACATTAGATTTCCAAAACTTTTAAATAGACCATCATTTTCTTTGTTAGAAAAAAAAAAAAAAAAAAACTCATAGATTGCACGGTTAAAAATCATTTGATCATGCTGAATTGGCACAAGGAATAATCTATTGGCTGGGATCCATTTAATGGTAGGTCCCAATCCTCTAAACATGAGCCTATTGAAGAGTTATGAGTGACCCAGAAGGCCAGAACCATCTAACGTTACGGTGGCTCCCATCCCAAAGACGGGAATGACAAGAAGTAAACCTCCCTTTCCATTAGAAAGTCAAGCCAGATGTACTAATGCATTTGCAAATATAAGGTTGTATAGCACACACACAAGATGTGGCTGATCTGGGCTGTCCATTACATGGGGGACCTTTTATTTGGCCATGTGTTTCATTGCTTTGTCCACATCACCTGTATGGCCAACCATGTATTGGACTCTTTCCTTCTAGTATTAGTTGTCAACGCCTTGAAAGAAGCTTTTCTTTCCAATGTGGCAAGCTGCTATTAAGCAGAAAATTATCCCACAAGAAGCCCACACATAGAGCCCTTTTGGGCTGCCATCTAAGCCACCACATGAAAGGTTCCTGTGTTGGCTTGAATCTTACTCTACCATTCCTTTTACCTAGAGCTATATCTTCCATTAAATCATATGATCTCAACTGTTTTCTCGCTGTTTTGATCCAATCCTTCTGGTATTTCCCTTGTCTTTTTGAACCCTTTAAGTTGTACCATATCACTTGTTCTCACTAGTATGGTCATCTATCTACGATGCAAATTATTGAACCATCTTAGTTGACCTCGTCTCATCTTCTCATCTACCTGTGTTACCCTTAACTTTTCACAAATGCATTTGTTTTTCACTCTTTCCATTCATTAGTATGATCAATTGTAACATCCTTATCTCAGCTACTCTCACTCAATGCATGTAGTGTTTCTTGATTGTCCAAATTTCTTTGCTGGCTGGACTTATGATATTTTGAATTCTCTAATTAATTTAAGTGGCATGCATCAGCCACACATCACCCCAAAAGCACCTTTCCACTTTCTTCATCCCGTTCTAATTCTATGGGCACCATCTTCTTCAATTTATCCCTCCTTTCGGATGATTGAAATAAGATAACAAAAATGATTGCTCTAAAGTAACTCAAGGTATCAATTTTAACCACTCCCTAGTTTCTACTCTTTTTTCTATTCAAATTACACTTTGTACATTCTGTGTTAGCCTGACTTTGCTTAAATCTTTTAATTTTAAAGTCATCTTCCATTGCTCTAACTTGACAATTAGGCCTTCTCTAACATCATCAATCAAAACTGTATCATCAATAAGCCTGTCAATCGGGTCGGGCTGGCCCGAAGCATCCCGACTTGTTTGTCCCAAAATTTGGACAGGCTGGGCAAGAGTGAGTTTGGGCTGGGCTAAGTTCAAGCTGTAATTTCAGGCCAAAGTAAGGATTGGACCGAGTTCGGGCAGGCCTTAGCTTAGCCCAAAGTGACCAGCCCAGTCTGAACAATAATATGACATTACTTGTAAAAAAATGAAAGTAGATGTCTATTAGGTGGCACCAAAATAAAAAATACACCCCCTCCTCTCCATATAATATATAATTTATCAATTAAATTAAAAAACATATCACCTATCACTCAAATAGTGTGCAATCAAATTACATCAATTTTGAATTTGGTCATAAAACACAATAGATGGTCACATCAATGTTGGTATATATATACACATCGTTATATGAGATCATATATTTTAATAATATTTATTTTACATTATTAGAAGCAGTTTCGGCAGCTCGAAATTGGCCCAAAGTCCATTGTTTTAGAATAAGCCAGATTCAAGTTTGTCAGGCTGAGTCCAGGCTCAGGCCAAGCTCTTGTATTTCGGGTTGAGGTCGTGCTGACCTTAATGAACCTAACCCAGCCCTAATCAATATACACTGTTGACCCTCTTCTTATATAGGTCAAGTCAAGTTATTCATAACCAATGTAAAGAGATACAAGCTTAATGCGACCCCTAGGATATCCTAAACTATGTCATCTCTAAGCTAGTCAAGACCATACGAAGAATTTTCTTTCTCTTTCTTAACTTTATTTTTTTAATCATTCTCTCCTATGAAAAAGCAAAAACATAGACATAACTTGCAGAACCAAAACCAAAGCAATATATATATATATACAAAATACCAAAAAAAAAAAAAAAAAAAAAAAAAAAAAAAAAAAAAAAAAAAAAAAAAAAAACAAAAACAACTTCCTTGGCATGAATCCGAACTGACATTCTAGTACTCTAGCCCCATTTGTATTAGTTTGTGCTCAAACACTGTCTAAAAGTTTTGAGTGGCTTATAAGCATGGTAATATGGTAATTTGTGCAATTTTGTGTATCTTCTGTGTTTATATAAGAGGCACGTTGATGCATTCTCTCTATTTATCCAACAGATTCTTAGTTCTAAGGATCATGTTGAACAACTTAGTTAAACATGATAAGCCATCATCTCAAAGCTTTTGTAACTTTAGACACCCTTAATTCTATGTAAATAGATGTCGTCTAAGATCTCATCAGCGTTTCCTTTGTGGTCCTCAATTAATAATTTCTAAAAATGACTCGTAAATTTTTCATTAATCTCTTTGACCTCAATAAGACTATTTGACCCTTACTCTTAATGCATGTAACAGAATCCATATTTCTATATTTTCTTTCTCATTCTAGCAAATTAAGAAACGTCTTTCTTCTTATGAATAAAAGGGTTTTTAGTTTGGTCACCTATAAAACCTAGGGTAAGTGCTAGCTCTCTCTCATATTTCATTTACATGAAAGAATGATGTGGTCTATCTAAACTTTCCATCATAAACAGGCAACCCTTTAGATTGGCGGAGCCATTCATTTTGTTCCCTTGTCCATGTCAATTATATGGCCCTCCAGGTATTATACTTACCTTGTTAAACTCTATCCATCAAAGTTTCAATTTCCAATTAAAAAGAGAGAGAAAAAAAAAATCCTTTTTGCCATGTGAAGTGTTATTTGGGATGGAACCTTCTTTTTTTCTTTGAATGGTAGTATATCCTGCACTAAAACGAAATAGAATGAAACTTAACATAGGAGGGAGTGATGTGTGTTGGTAATAATATCCAGACAAAGTTATTTATTTATCTCTTTATTATATATTATGTAGTTAATTAATTAATCATATTTATTCATGCATGATATACATTTCTAAGAGATCAGATAACTTGTCCTTTGTAACTTAAGTAGGATATCAAATATATAATATATACTATGGGGTGTTCAATTCACCTAGCTTATATCAACTATATGATATATACACTATTAACAAAAGTTTTCACCTAGTTGTAAACTTTTGTGATTAAAAGAAAAAAGTACTCCTAAAAATGAGTTAAAGAGGTTCATGGGAATTGCATAATGAATGAGAGCACTTTGGTCTTTATTACAAAAAACTTCAAAGTAAGCAGCTACGAGTCATTTCCAAATTAAGGCAGCGAACTGTCAATACTTTTCAAACAATGTAGCCACAAATAACAGTAATAATAATACTAATAATAATAATATACTGTTATCATTTTTATTATTATTAATTCAGTTTTAAATTTTTAATAGATATAAGCCACATATAAATATTCATCTAATGAATTCTGTTCATTAAAAAAAAAAAAAAAGCTGTATGGTCAAAATTAAGCACTCAGTACATACTTCTATGTATATAGCATAATAAAAATAAATAAAGGCACATTAGCCCAAAAATAAAAATTCTAGAACCATGATTTCCAAATTTGTCAAATGGTTTTATAGAATTGTACTCGGGGTCCTTGCTTTTAAAAACAGTCAAATAGTATACTATCAGAATCAGTTAGATACTTTTGTACAACAATCAACAAACTATAAGCCAAAATCTTTTGTTTAGGTTATGTATAAATTTCAATTGTGCCATATCTTTCAAGCATGCGCATGTTGACATCACACATATCGGCAAGATCCATAAAAGGAGATACGTTGTATCTTTCACAGGAAATTACATATATACTTTACAACATTTGATGTGCCAAACCCGACTGATCTATCAATGAGAGAGATCAACCATTCTATTTTCTGATTTATATTGGAACTAATCAGATATGCTTGGGAGAACTTAAACTGATCACCTATGAATGGATAAGAGGCTAAGAAGTTAACTTTAAAAAAAAAGTGATGTTTGATTTGATTCCCTCACTTGAATCTCGAAGAAGAACAATCCAATGAAGAAAAGCCATACCTGATAGAGTCTCCACAACTCCCCATATGAACTTAATAAAAAATGTCACATTTTAAACATTTCCATATAGAATATTGTTAGAGAGGAACTGTTGTTGCTGCTTGTAGGAATCCTAGCATAGGGAATAGAAGAAGGGTGGCTCAGGACTCAGAAGAGGACTTTTGTTTGCATTCAGGTCTTTCTGTGGACCGTCATCAAATATCCTATAGAGTGATTCATTGCACTGGTGGGAGAATGCATATCCCTTGGTCTACTTGGAAATGGAGGATCATCTCTATGAATAACTGGATATTTTGAAGCCAATGATGATCCATACTTATTATGAAAACAATATTATATTCTGAAATGAATGAACTTCCCAATTAAAACATCTCATTGAGAGATTTTCCTCTTAAAACATAAGGTTGATAAAAGGTGTTATCTAGTTCAATGGTGTCTTTCATTCATGGACGCATTACAATAGATGATATTGAATTGGGTATTCAAACCCCGCCCTCCTTTTTATTTGGTCATGCAAAAGCACCCGTATAAGCACAGGAGTGAAAGCTTTTTATTGTTCTTTCATTATAGAAGGGTGGGATGTTTCCCTGTATTTAGGAGCTTTGGGCTTAAGGCTTGAGTCCTCCCATCTAGCCCCCCTTTTTTATTCACTTTTCAGCAAAATAAAGAAAAGACGAGTAATATAAAGAAAGGAACTTATTTTACAAGTGAGAATAGAACCAAGTTTCAATAATTAACACACTAGTAATAAATTTTAGATATTTAATTGTTATTATTCGATAAATTGAGCTAGAGAGATTTAGATCCCTAGTTCTTCTCCTTTTATCTATCTATTTATTTCGTTAGCAAGCTCTAGTTTAAGGTAGTTATATTTTGTATCAAGTAGTGATTCCATTAGACTGGCCCCATTGAAATGAGAGAGAGAGAGAGAGAGAGAGAGAGAGAGAGAGAGAGAGAGAGAGAGAGAGAGGTCACGACCATAAGTGGACATCATCTACAAGTATCACTTCTGTAAGTGGGCTGAGGAATGCAATTTAAAGATAGAAAACATGAGAACTTGTTGACTAGGTTGAAGTGGATTACTATGTGTTGGAAGCAAAGCTTCTTATTTGATTTGTGCTAGTGGGGGTTGGAATAGAACTTCTGAAAGCTCTTTCCTCTTCGACGTGCTCTACGAGTGGGTATATTATTTAAGTGGTTGCCTCTGTCAAATGATAATTACGTACGGCTAATCTCTTCCCACATATTTTATGTCAGATCTCTTTGGGTTTTCGTAATAAAGCATTATTTGTTGTCTGGATTCCCTTTCATTGCTCCTACCCTTCTTCTTATTAACAAAAATGATTACAACCACGCGTATCCATTCCACTTATGTGGAGATTGTGTGCATAATTGGAATGGAAAAGGTTTTCAAGTGGATAGTTGTAATCATTCACTTCAGTTTACTTTACGAGAAAATTACATAGTACCGACCTATAAGTGACTCAAAATCTTCCACATTGCTGCTTAATTGGGAGCCCAAATGGGTTTCACGAATTGTCCATTTCACTCTGTTCATGTGGGATCTCGGCTCAAAAGCAATTAGCAATGTAGTGGACTACATGGATAAGAAAATTGGACATGTAGCCAATCCAAAGGGTCTCCTATCCGTGACTCTTCTAAATTGATCACATCACCTTAGCTTATTTGGAAGGGTTGGATAACAATTAGAAATATACAAGTGGGAGGATCCTATAGCGTGACATGTATACAAAATTTAGAACTCTCGCCCAAATTTGGTTGAAATTCTAAATTTTATATATTCGTGTTGTGTTGTGTTTTGAGATTTGGCGTACGTTAATGTATTTTAATTAATGGCAGAAGATTCTATAAAAGAAATCTAAACAAAAAGAATAAAACTTTGAAAGGAACTAAAAAAGAACGATTTAATTCGTGAGTCATGGTTGATATCTTTTTGGAATCTCTCCTACAGATTTAAGGTACGTGGATTTCACTAACCTTAAATCCATCCACTTGATTAAGGACATGAAGTGTGCTCTCAACGAAATGAAAAGAAAGCAAATTATGTCGGACGATGACATGTGTCATGATCATTAGCATATAACAAACATAATCACCACATGTAGAGACCTGATGCACCCCATAAACGAATGTGGTACACTACCTACAAAGGCACGAAGCATCCCATGATGGGCATTCGACACCACGACAAATATTGGAGATAATAGTTGGACTGATAAACAAGCAAAAAAGGGAGATAACCGCCTCGCATTGTGGATAAAGAAAAATGATATAACCAACTAGTCCTATATAAATAGACAAGAGACATAAGAAGAATAGATCTTCAACATCATCATTAAATTTAATTAGTCTATCTTAATTAGTAGTCTCTTTGCTTGTAGGGGTAAGGTTGCATACATCTGACCCTCCTCAGACCCTATAGTGGCGAGAGCCTCGTGCACTGGACTGCCCTGCCTTAATTAGTAGTAAGAGTTAGTCTATCTTAAGAATAAGAGTAACATAAAATAGTTTGGAACTTAACTTTAGGGAGTAAAATTGATCCATTCTTTGTTTCTGTTACTAACTTGTTCACGGTTAAGAAGGATATTCTAGGTAAGAGTGATGGCCCATCTAGGTAAAATATTCGTCATTTTTTTTTTCCTTCAAGATTTGTGAAAGTCTTCTTGAGTAGGATCGAACATACTTTGTTTACATGGGTGACCTACTTGAACCCAAGTCAAAGTTAATAAACCACCAACTGTCGTTACAATAATTTATTCTTTTTTTAAAGTTTCATTAAATACTTGCTAATGCATATAGGTAGTTCAAAATATTTTTTATTTGTGTTCAGTGGATGTCTTGGCAGGATTTTTTTTTATTTTTTATTTTTTATTTTGGGGGGAGGGGGTTACATTGGCTTTTATATTTCTTGACTTTTTTTTACCACACAGGCCCACAGACCATAACGTACACATGTAACACACACACTTTTTTTTTTTTTTTATATATATATAAGGAAATTATTAGTAGGTGAAGATGGGATTTGAACTCATGTCTATGCTATGACACCCATAGACTTTACCACCTTAACGAGCTGGCATCTTCAATAAAACAATTAACTGTCTCTCCTAAAACCTTAAGGTCTCTTGCTTGCCCTGCGGAATTGACCTCTTAACCTCCACATAGGGAGGATGATGCCTCTACCACCTATGTAGCCTTTTTTCTACCTCTCTCGATACAATGGCGTTTAAACAAATCATGTGCGCCTTTGTCCACCTACATGACTGAGTGGGAAAGATCATGAGTAAAGAGATGTAGGTGATCCACCTAGGAAACCTTTTATATATATATATATATATATATATATA
>JAOXJP010157660.1:0-12968 GCA_025762735.1 Platanus orientalis
GAGTTTCACCTTTAATATGTTATTCTAATAAGAACCTAACCCGTTGTATTTTCACCTAACCAAAAACTGTAATTTACATTTGAATGGGAAAAAACTAACAGCAACCAGATCAATGACCCACGATGTGATTTCACTAAAACCAAGATATTTACCTTCCTGGTTGTAATATTGGTTCCCATTATCAACATCCTATTCCTCAGATTCCTTTGAGTACTCACACCCATAATCCTTCAAAACAGAATCTGCAAATGCAGCAACACCAAAATTACAAATCAATCTTATTGGAAAAACAGTAAGATCATTTAACCATTATTTTGGCAGGTTAGTAGTTATATGTTGGCATGTAAAATGGTGAATACAGGACAATAATAAGCAAATTTCAGTGTGAATAAATAGAGATAGAAACAGAACCATTTAGTTTGTTACTTAAAGACCTTGGGTTGGTAACTCCCAAAATGGTCTGGCAAATCTACTGTTAATCACACTTGTGGTAACTGAAGTTTCATTGGAGTTCAGAAAAATAAAAATAAAAATTAATGAAAAAGAGAGAGAACAACAACCATTGTGTAATGTTCAAGCTTCTGTAATACCAAAGAAATGAAACATCAAATGATGGCTATCTCTACTTTTAATAGGAAAAACAAATTTAGAAAGAACTTTATTCATTGAAAGAGATATAGTGGATTGTTGTTATCTTATATGAACTTCTTTATCATGCTCCTACAATTTGCAACAGTGTTCCTGTGGTCTTTCTTAATAGGAGGGTTTGATCTATGAGTAATGACCCTCAAGATTCTCATCAAAACTACAAAACTACAGGCACCATAACCCAGCAACAACAAGTTGAACTCTTACCCATTTACCTGTCAATAAATTACCCTGTCAACAACCCCAATAGCTCAGAGTTATTGGTACATTTGGGTACTAACCACAAAATCTAACAGTGAAAATTCAAGACAAGAATGGAAAAGGTCTGCATTTCAAGGTGACCGTATTAACTCAAGGGATCCACCAAGAATCTGGAAAAACTGTCAGCCTCTTTGATCAAGACATCGCTGTGACAGATGCATCCTTGTCTTGACTGAGAAACAAAGAGGAAGAATACATGTTTGTTCCCATTCCGAGCCTTCACCCAATCACCTTGGCAATGGAAAGCTGATCCCCTGAATATCCAACTGGAACAAAGATCCAAATTACCAGTAATCATCTTGACACCAGGTTGAGAGCCCTGCAAATGTTATGCACTGTTGTGTCAGGGTGGATCAAAGAGAGGTAACAGACCAACACACTGTCATGGTTCATAAAAATTTTAAAAAAGTGTCATCATTTATATTGTGGAGGACACGATCCAAGTGTCAATTGGATATTAAAACAAAATAAAAGAAGAAAGAGAAAAACACTTAAAAGGATCCCATTAACGTACACTCATAGCAAGAAGTTGAACTTTTGGGGTTCTCATTCTGCAACTGTTTCTTCACAGCTTTGATGACGTCTTTGGCCTGACTCATTAAAATTGACCTATACCATCCAACAAACCAGAACTAATTCATTTTCTTTAAAAATATAACTTACTAAACAACCACAATGCGCAATAACTTACAATTCAACATATAGCCTGAACCAAACTTATTATTCTTCTTTCGGTATTAATTGTGTTCTGAAATCAAACTCAAAATATTCTGAACAAAATAATATAGAATATAAATAGAAAGGAAAGAAAGAGCTCTCTGTCCTCATATTCTAAAACATACTGATTGCATCGGAAAAGTAGAAAATTTTCAAGAAGTTTGATTTTCATACCATTTCATGATGCATTCCAAATCCCCTTCAATCCTGAAGGCACAAAATAACAATAATTTTGATATGCAAATCCTTTTTTTAATCGGTGAAAAAAATTTTGATTGAAAGGAAGAGAAAGCACAAGAAGTACAAGTTCTTCCAACCAAGCAAGCTAAAGGGTAAGAGCATCCCAATAAAAAATCCATGAGGAGAACTTACACCCCGCAAACATGGGGGGCAAGTGAGATACCCATCTATAAAAAAGGGCCACTGCCCTATCCTTAAGCTGAGTAGAAGAGGCCCCTTTTCCTTCAAACACACAGGCATTATGCTCAGTCTATATGGACCTGCAGATGACATGAGGATTGCTCTTCCATAGAAGCCCCCCTTTAGGTGAAAGAACACCTTTCGGACCATGGAACCAAGCCTTAGGCCTCTTAGGAATTGACTCCAGAAGAGCCCATGGAAGACGGAAGCACAGGAGGAACTATACCCACAAATCTGCAGCTACTTGGCAGTGGAGAAAGTGGTGAGCCACACTTTCCTCACTACTTCCATTGTTCCACAAAGGCAACACTGATTGGTTAGCTGACAGCCTTTCTTTTGTAAATTATCAAGAGTGAAGACTTTGTTAAAATACTGAAGCCAAAAGAAAACACTTTAGATGGCATCTTGGACCTCCATATTTCGATAGTGGGACCTTCCAAATCTCCTCTTGGCCAGATAATGCTATAAAGAGATTGGAGTGAGAAACCATCATTGGGGCTTGGCTTCCAAAGTCTTCTATCTGATTCGCAAATCTCACCCACTTCCACCCTATCCAATCTCAACAGTAAACTGGAGAGAGAGAACCTCCCAATTGTTTACCTCCCTCCTACGATGAAGATCCCACGATAGCTGGCCATTCTCTCACAGCATGTTCTCATTTACCAACACATTTTTCAGCAGGGTGATGTAGTACAATGGGGAAGATACCAAAAATTGATGTAGAATAATTCGTAAGGCCTCAATAATTGCCAAAAATAAAAATGCGGAAGCAAATAGTTCAAAATTTTGAAATTTTAGAACACAAATAGCCACAAAATTAAGAAATTAGTAAATAGAATAAAAAAAGAAATTAGAATGAATTAAGAGAGAAAATGAGAAAATAAGTAAAAACAACCAAAAAGGGTATTTTTATAATTTTGGACAGAAAATCTGAAAATTACCAAAATACCCTTATGACGCATCAGAAAATTCTGAAAATTTTGGGATTGTTTCTGACATGTTTAAGGGTTCTATAGTTAAAATTTCATGATATTTGAATAAGATTTGATAACCCAAATCATGAAATTCAGAAACTTTAAAGTTTTGTTAATGGAGTTTCAAGAAGAAGAAGAAAAAGGAAGGAAAAAGATAGAAGAATAAGAAACTAAGAAAAAAGTGGAAAGAGAGATACTTGAGAGGGTGAGAGAACCCACAAGTGCACTCTAGTGTGCTACAACCCACGAGATAGAGAGAGATTATGAGAGACTATAAGATGGTGTCACCCTTAAGAGAGATTTTTCTTCAATCTTCAATTTATTTTATTGCATAGAGGGTGCCTTTAAATAGGCTTACAACCAAAATAATTTTGAACTTTTTAAATAAAGAAACATTCTAAAATACATGTAACTTGCAGCCTAAACTTTTTGAAATTTAAAATTTCATAAAATCCTAAACTTGTTAAAAACATTAATTACACAAGTTCACATAATTCCTAGACTTTCCAAAACATAAAATTTTCTGAAGTCTAAACTACTGAAACTTAAGACTTTCTAAAAAAACACTATTCCCGAAACTTTTGACAATCCTTTAGTAATTTGGTCATAACTTTCCCAAATCACCTTAGAATTTTGCAATCTTGGTCTCGTTAGAAAGGTAACTTAATAACCTTTCTAATGACACCAAAATCAAACTAAAAAGTCAAGTTTTGACCATAGAAAAATTATGTCAAAAGTGAGTGACGGGATTACAACTTAGAACCTAAAAATCTAAACTACCCATAACACTATTGGTCTTATTACAAAAATAACCACCCCTTACAAAATAAAAATAACCCCACCTAACATTTAAATTTAAATCTAATCCTCTTGTGGGGTGGCACATACATAAGTCTTGCATTCTTGTCCGCATCATTCTCTCAGGGTGGAGAAAAATTCAACCTCGAATTTTGATGTGACCACTCTCCATCACAACTTCGAATGAAATGATCCAGATTCTTCAAAATTGGAGGATGACATGGTGGAAGTTGATGCAGGATATAGGCTCTGATACCAAATCTGATGCAGGATATAAGCTCTAATACCAAATGATGCGGAAGTAAATGCCGAATAGTATAAAACAAACTCCAAGAATCAAACAACTATCCAAGGCTGTAATTTGGAAAATTCAGACCTAGGGGTAAATCAGTAAATTTTCAAAAAAATTGAAAAATTACTAAAATACCCCTGACATTGCGTTAGAAAATTTTCAAACTCTAGGATTATCTCACGCAGGTTCTTAGGATACTCTCCTTAAATTTTCAGAAAATTTGAAGACCTATATTTATTTAATTAACAATTATACGAGCTGTCCAATAACAAAAAATATTGTAGCTGCACTATAGGGGAAAAATAAATCACGATAAAATTTATCTACAACTTCACGTAGACAAGGAATCTGAACCTGCAGTATTTATCTCTTATACATGACCTAAAGACCTCTTGAAATCAATAAAAAACAATCCCAAAGATTGCTCCAAACAAGATTAAAAATTCCCCAAAAATCTGTCTAGCACTGGTTGACGCTTGCGAGTACTTTCAAGCTTTCCTATTTCCTAGAATGTGGCTGAAATCAAGGAGCTCCTCTCCTATTTAGATCATTTAGGGGTTAAGAAGATTCATGTGAAGTCTTTCAAAGAAAAACTGAGAGATGGGAGAGATACGGTGAGTTACGTCACTGCCTATGTGTATCGTTTTCTATAGAAAAGTATTGTAGCAAAAATAATGAAAAAAATATTTGAATGTGGAAATAATTATAGAAGAAATAGAATAAATAGAAGGGAGGTTTAGAAGATTGAAAGAGAGGAAGAAAGAGAATGAGGTTTAAGAGAGAGAAGAGGAAGTGCTCCACGCTTGGGAATAAAGAAAAACCAATTTCGTATTCAATCTCTGCCCAAATCATGTACAACAATAAGGTTTTAACCCTTTTAAATTTTTGGACACAAAAGTCCCTAAAATACCCCCCTATATTAGTCACACAAGCAGCCTTATCTAAGCCTATGTTTAGGTAAATAAAAATAACATAAACTACCCAATTTGCCCCCTAAACATTAATAATTAAAGTACCCTACTCTATGGCTGCAAACAAGCCTTATTTACATGATTAAATTCAAAAATTAAGAGACCCTAAACATTTTTCTACCTAAACATTCTTCTACCATGGGCATCTGCCACTAACCCTCCTCCCTTGAGATTTCTTCATTTTGGGCTTCCAAATAGAGTAGGATTTCTCCATAAACTCTAATGCTACTGCATTAGATGTCCTAAAATAGATGACGTATATGTACTTTCCTCGGATGGTTGCTTGGACTTGGATTTTGACATGGTCTGCTTCCAGATTTTTGCTTAAGCTGGAATCTGCTTAGGCTTTAGAGAATTATGGGCTTTGGTGATGATCTGCAATATTATGGGAGGAGGAGGTCTAAGTATAAGGTCTTTGCAAGCATTCTTTTGCCTTGATCTCTTCATTTTTTGGATTTTGAGTTTTTTCTACACTCTAGGTTGGCTTTCTGATTTAGGCCTGTAAACTTGAATTGAAGATGTATGGGTCAAAACTTGTTCAGCCTTGTGTCTTCTTAGCAATTGAATTTGTTTTTCCTCATATTCGGCTTTGATCTTTGCTTGTTCAGCCTTGTATTTTGCTTGAATCTTTTCACGCTCTTTTTTGTAGATCTTAAAGTATACAAACTCTTTATTGTCTTTTGATTTCTTTCCACTTTTTTTTTTCTATCTCTTAAGGTCTAACCTTAAGACATTTTTGTAGTCTTTTGAGAGTGAAAATCTGTGTTATAAGGATTAAGATCTTCAACCTTTAATATAAATTTAACACTACCAAGATTCAATCTTATTCAAATTCTGATCTCCTTTGCAATTTCTCCATATTCAACTTCCAAAATGGCGGTTCATAATATCCCATGGTGTCAATAAGTTAATTTAGAAAGGATTTGGGTCAGCTCAAAAAGGGTCTAGATTAGTCTTAAAAAGTCTAGATCAATCTGGAAAGGGCCCGAGACCTTAGCTAGATGGAACCTGATTCTGATATCAAATTTGATGTAGTACAATGAGGACGATACCAAAAATTGATGTAAAATAATTCCCAAGGCCTTAATAATTGCTCAAATTAAAATTGCAGAAGTAAATAATTTAAGAATTTGAAATTTTAGAACATAAGTAGCCACAAGATTAAGAAATTGGTAAATAGAATCAAAAGTAAAGAAGTTAGAATGAATTAGGAGAGAAAATAAGTAGAAAGATCCAAAAGGGTATTTTTTTATAATTTTGGAAAGAAAATCTGAGAACTACCAAAATACCCTTTTGATGCGTTAAAAAATTCTAAAAATTTTAGGGTAATTTTTGTTGTGTTTAAGGGTTCTACAATTAAAATTTCATAACATATGAATAAGATTTGATAACTCAAATCATGCAATTTTAGAAACTTTGTTAATGGAGGTGTTCAAGAAAAAGAAGAAAAGGGAAAGAAATAGAGAAGAATAAGAAACTAAGAGAACAATAGAAAGAGATTAAATACTTGGGAGGGTGAAAAAACCCACGAATGCACTCTTGGTGTACTACAACCCACAAGAAGAGAGAGAGAGAGATTAGGAGAGCCTAGAAGATGGTGTCACCCTTAGAGAGAAGAGAGAAAGGCCATAGCCTAATTGGGAAACCACTTAATTCAAACACAAATTTTTCTTCAATCTTCAATGAATTTTATTGTATAGAAACATTCAAAACAAAGAAACCTTCTAAAATATATGTAATTTGTTGTCTAAACTTTTTAAAATTTAAAACTTTTTTTTTTTTTTTTTATGAAGGAGAAATTTATTAAATAATGGGAGGAGAAATCCCAAAAGAATCAACAAAGGAAGTTGGAAACTTCCTAAAACAGACTTTCTAAAATCCTAAACTTGTTAAAAACATTAATAACTTGTTGCACAAGTTTTCTTAATTTCTAGATTTTCCAAAACATAAAATTTTCTAAAGTCTAAACTACTAAAACTTAAGACATTCTAAAAAAACACTATTCCCACAACTTTTGACAAGTTTTTAGTAATTTGGTGATAACTTCCCTAAATCACCTCGGAATTATGCAATCTTGGTTTCGTTAGAAAGGTAACTGAATAACTTGTCTAATAACACCAAAATCAAGCTAAAAACAAAAAATCAAAATTTGACCATAGAAAAATTGGGTCAAAAGTGAGTGAAGGGATTACAACTAAAATCCCCAAAATCTAAACTATCCATAACACTATTGGCCTTATTACAAAAATAACCCCTTGTAAAATTTGAAATTGCCCCACATAACATGTAAATTTAAATCTGACCCTCTTGTAAGGTGACATATACATGAGTCTTACATTGTTGTTTGCATCACAGGGCTAAGGAATACAGCTCCAGGAAGGCTTAGGAGAATGAAGTTGGACCACAAAAACAAGACTTTGTCCCCTTTTCTCACCTAGAAATTCATCTATTTCTTGATAGATGTCTTGCCATCAACCTAAACCAAAGGAGCCACCTGGTCGATTGGTAGCCTAACCTATCATGGTCCTTATATTTTGATGAGATCACTCTCCTCAATAGAGCATTTGATTCTTTTCCATATCTCCACAACCATTTTGACAACATAGCTTTGTTCATATATATATATATATATATATATATATATATATATATATATATATATATATATTCAAGAAATGAAAGAGCTAGTACAATAGATCTTTACTAGCTCTTTGTCATTTTATAGATGTTAAATAGAAAGAGTAAAATGAATCATATCTAAAGCATAGGAAAAACTGCATCAAAGAACAAGAGAACCATCAAAGAAACAAAACTTAAAGAAGTCACTTACCTGATCTTTTTGTAGAAGTGTAAGGATATAAGAGTCCAGGTATTATTGTATATATACTATATAGATACTATATACGGTATACTATCAAAATAAAACATATAAATAATACTTTGAGTGGTGTAGAATAGACTACACTATGATTCTCCCAATCTCTCTCCTCCCTTTCTATCTCTCTTTCTTCTTCACTTTTCTTCAATTACAAGTGAATGAACTTCTCCAACTTGGTATTAGAATATTAGGTTTGCGATCAGGAGTACAAATTTCACAATAGAGTCCAAATACTAGGGCTGATGTCAGCGTTCGTATGGCTGACATTAGCAAGCCTGACAATGTGTTAGAGGTCGAAAATCATATGGTTGGATTTGTGGTGATTTATAGTGATTTGTGATCATTTTTTTTTTTTTAAATGATCACATATAAATGGTTTTTCGAAGAGATCCTTGTTGGACAAAAAAATAGGTCGTTTTTTGAAGATTCGCTCAATCTGATCTCATGAGCAGGTTTTTTTGTGAGTTTGTCTTGAATGGATATTTTGCTTTTGGCCTAAAGAAGATAGGAAGTGACAAATTGAAGTTTGGTTGAGATTCGAGAGAGAACTCTCATTTTTGCTGATCGTGGTTACTGTCGGGCTTGATACAGGTCTGCAACCTGTAACGTGAATAGGGGCCCCATAATCCATGTTTTGGTGCATCGATTCTTTGCATACATTTGGAAAATTGACTATGGGGATCACATCTTGCTACAAGGGACCCTTTGCAACTTGTGTCCCCTCGTGTACCATCACATATTGGCTCTCTGATTGCAGTAGTTGTGTTGTTTGAGGCAAGAATATATGTATGAACTGTGGATTTTGTGGTTGGTTGTGTGTTTGGTCTATGTAAAACTGTGACACTAGAGTATTGTATGGTGTTCGGAAGTTAACTCTTGTGTGACTAAATCAACAAAGAAGATCAGAAGTATTGCTTGTGTTTGTTAGAAGTCAAGTTGTCAAGTATACAAAATCTCTGAAAATAGCCAGATCTCCTAGAAAACAAAGTTTTATTTTGGTGATATGTATAGTGGAAAAAACAGATTGATATATGCACTGTGGACGTCGTCGTCACACCAAGAGTACATGTTGGGACCTCCAAGGCCGTCATCCAAATTCCCAGGCTTAGATGAGTACTGTTTCTAGAGACATTTTTCGTAGCTAGTTTGCCAGCAGCCAAGTCACATCCATTGTATCTGATGTATTGTTATCTCCTGAGGAAATTGAGGCATTTCGTCAATTTATAACCCTGCTAGATCCTCCTACAACTTCCATCTCCTTGGTTGAGCATTCAAGTACATCTACGTCTACATTTAATACATCCATCTTTACTCCATTTACCTCCTGGGTTATAGATTTTGGAGCATCACATCATATAACTAGTATGTCATCCTTTTTTTCGTTTTATCAAGTATGTTTAGGGAAGGATAAAGTTCGTATAGCTGATAGATCTTACTCCTCTATTGCTAATAAATGTGACATTGTTGTTGGTCCTTTACAATTGTCTTCTAATTTTCATGTTCCTAATTTTTCTCTTAATCTTTTGTCTATCAGTCATATTACAAAGTTTCTTCATTGTAGTGTCACTTTCTTTTTCACCTATTGTGTGTTTTAGGACCTAGAGAGAGGGAGGACTATTGGTAGGGGGTTTGAGAAGGATGGTCTATACTTATTAGATACTTCATCTACAGTTGTTTCACCTGTTCAGCAAGTTGTTACACTACCACAAAAGAACTTGAATAAGAGTTGTTACAATAGCACAACAAACTCGGCCACCCCTCGTTTTCATTTCTTAAACAATTGTTCCCTCAGTCAGATTCTCATTCTCAATTACGTTGTGAACTTTGTGAACTAACGAAGCATTGTCGCTCAATTTATCCTATCAGCCATACAAGAAGTTCATCCCCTTTTGATCTAATGCATTCTAATGTAGGGGGACCATCCCCTACGGTGTCTTTGTTTGGTTTCTGCTATTTCGTTACATTCGTTGATGATTATAGTAGAGCCACTTAGGTGTACCTATTGAAAGCTAAAAGTGATGTGTTCTCTACAGTGAAGTCATTCATTCAAATGGTATCTACCCAATTTGATGCTAAAGTTCGTGTTTTTCGATCAGATAATGGAGGTGAATATTTATCCGGGAGTCTTACTTCCTATAGAAATGAAAGGTACAAAAAAGGGAAATTTCCTACATTATTACCATCATTATCCACAGCGATTCAAACAGAATTATCACGAAGCAAGAGGTGATTCATGATGGTGAGCTAAAGAAGAAATATTGTTGTCGACACACACCTACACAGAAACCATCTTGTATTCATAAAATTAAGCACAAAACCTAGGTTTAGAGGAAAGTTTTGTCATCTATGGGTCAAGAACACACATAATGCCCTCAATTACAGTTATTGTGAGGAGATCATGCCCAGATGCCCTCAAGAATTATTATTTTTTGGATAATTGATGCCCTCAAGAAAATCTTCACCAACTCTGTGGAATATTAGAATCTTCATCCAATTAAGCTTTCAAGACTTGGACCTCTTTTTTGTTTTGTTTTGTTTTTCAAGTCTAGACTTGAAGAAGCAAATTTCAAGATTAGCTATTAATCAGAGGATCACCCACACAAAGAAGTAAAAAACCAAAGAATTGTAACCTATTCATTTAAATAGATACAAATTCTATTATTTGTAGAAATTTTCCCCACTTGACAGTCCAAAAACAGAAGGAGGTCAAAGGATAGCCATGGTTAATAGTCCTAAGGAAAAGAAACTTAGCAAGCAATGGCCACCTAGCTTTATAGACCACCACATCCTTTGCACCTGCAAAAATAATAACCTTTCTAATGACTTGACTTCTCACAACTTCAAGCCCCTTCAAATTACTAAGAAGCTCCACAGAAAAATGTTTTTTTGTTTTTTTCGGTTTTTTTCCTCCTTAAAATCAAATGCAAACACCATGCCAATATCTACTGCCCAACAGATGCATTGGTATTAAGATCAGAGCACTTTATCCATGAACAAAACACCTGCCTAAAGTAAAAGGAGAGTAGAATCTACCATTAATTATCGGCTTTTTTTTATAATTTATTTTGAACATTATTACATGGTATAGCTCTGCCTTTTAGCTAAATATCTTCAACCAACTTGCAGGCCACAGAATCTTCGGAATGAAAAACATGCTGAAATATCTGAGTTCTCCATTCTTCCAGTACATAATATATTATATCATAGCACCAAAAACAGTTATTTTCAAATAAACCTATCACAACATATCAGCAAGCAAACACTCGAACTCCAAATTCCAGTTGAGGTCCACCAATAAAGGTTGAGAGTGAGTAGAAAATGCAAACAAAGATCCACATCCCTTCTGAACTTTAGCACATCAACCCAATCTACAATGTCACATGACATCCAAGACAATGTTACAAATAAAATTCATGTAGTCCTTTGTTCTTGAACCAAGGCAATTCATTAGCGACCAACAAACTATTTAGGATGGCCTGCCTTGAATACCAATAGGCTGAAAAAGAGACTCATTTCAGAACATCCTAAAATCTTTGTAAAAGCAGTTTGGCATGACTTGATAATTGACCAGTCAACACTTTGCAAATCATTCTGATGAATATCACACTAATACCATTATCTACAATATTATATGGTGAAACAATTTAAAGACTAAGCTTATTTGAAAAATGCTAGCCTAAGCTCATTTCATCTCAAAGCTTCATATTTACCCATTTGACAACTGACTACCTTGTCAAACTCCCTTTCAAACAGTGGCATCTCATCCACAAACATTGGTCAAGTGACAACCAACTTAGTACTGAAAAACATAACCTCCTATGATCATGTATTGTCATCATATTAGATCAAGTTGTATTCTCTTTTTGGTGTGAGGATTTGTATTCTCTCTTTGGGTTTTTCTGTTTTTCTTCTTTGCTATCGTCTGCCTGGTAATTTCTTCTTGTTTTGGCCCTTTGCTTTTGAATAAAGTTCCCTTTTAATCTCTCCAAAAAACAAAAAAAAAAACATTTTATCATATCAACAGAAACACATCAACTAAGTCAATTATTTAGGCACATTGGTTATCACGATGCCTCCATCTCATCAGTCTGGCATACTTATATAAGTACTTCAAATGCAACATTGGATCAACTACTCAACTTCAAATCCAAAATGTTAAAACAACAATATGAAAAAAAAAAAAAAAAGCTGCAAAGCATATACTAGTGATGTTATTAATAACAAAAAGAAGATGCCAATGTCAGTAAATAGAAACTCGACATACATGATACCAGTAATAAGAAGATGCCAATGTCAGTAAATAGAAACTCGACATACATGATACCAGTAATAAGACATACAATGATATAAATATATATGCTCTTGTAGAATCACCCTCTCATTAAGGAGGGATATCTGAGTAAGCAATGCGAGGAATAACATGTGGCAGTGAACATCAACACTTATAATCTATAGTATGATGTAAATAACTGCGTGAATAAGAAAATTATACAGCACACCCATTAATGTTCTCACAAGGCACATGTAAGCATTCCACAAAGCCCTGACTGCATCTGTATAGTGGCCTTAAAAAATATAGAACTCCATGGTACACTGCATTAACTATGTCCACAAGGACATGCAAGCCCCATATTACTTTTACCTAGTTGCAATAAATAAATAAACACAAATAGGAAGATAGAGATATTTTAAAACCCCAATCAATCTTTTCTGATTGGCTCAGGTCTACAGCTTGCAATATGTCTGAACACATTACTAGAAATTATCAAAGTCAAGGTCAAACCATGCTAGTACCATTGCCACAAACACGGATGACAGATCCATACATCCACTAAATGTTGAAAAACACACAAGAAGCAAGTACCTGTTAGATTTATCACCTTAAAGCTTGTCTATATAAAACACTGGAGGCTATCTTTATAAGCAGTTAGTTAGAAATAGAATAAAGGAAGTATATTGGATGACAAGAGCTTAATCTTAAAGCTTTATCAATTTTCCCAGAAGAAACA
>JAOXJP010157671.1:0-12968 GCA_025762735.1 Platanus orientalis
TGTTTTAATTCATTTTACATTATCTATGTGTTTTCAATTAAATTTTTTATTTTTATTTTCATAAATCTTATGTACAACTGCTTCATTTTGTAGATTAAATTTTTTTAATTTCCTTAATTCATTAATGTTGGATACCTTTATGTATAGATTTTTTATAATCTTAGTTAATGCGTATTAATTAGTAATTTTGTTGTAATATAGATTTTAAATTTATTCTATTCTATCTTTTTTTTTAAAACTTGATTTCTTGGTATTTTATTTCCTAATAAGTATTTTTTCTTGAAGCCACCACCTTCTTCCATTCCAGACCATTAATTTTCTTTTTCTTATTTTTCTACTTAATTTTCTTTATTCTTTATTTATATTTTATGTTCATTAGCTAGTCATTTTATTTGTAATCTTGATATTATGTTTTATTTCATTTACTTTATTTTTATTTTTTATTTTTTTATAATTTTCTTCAAGTTATTATCATTAACCATTCTATGCCAATCATTTTTTCAGACTTTCTTTTCATCTTTGTTATTTATAATTAATTAATTATTTCATATATTCTACTTTCCATTTTATTTTGAATTGATTTATTTTTATGATAAGTAAGTCTCTTGAAATCATCATGATCAATCATCCTAATCCATTCTTATTTTTACTTAGATTTTATGTCATTCTTTTATTATTATTATTATTTTGCCTTAGATACCATTGTCATAAAAATTGAATCTATTTTTTTTCTCTTTATCTTTTTCATTTATCTTATATATTTATTTTTAATTATGTTTGTAATTACATGTTTCATGAATGTTATATTGCGTTTTGTATATATATGTGTCATTTTTTATTTAGTTACAAGAAAGAGTGGCTCCAGGTACACATTCCAAAAAAAATTTTATCTATTTATTTATTTTTTGTTAGATAACATGTAAATTGATAGCTTTGGTAAATAATAAATTTTTATATACACTCTACACACGTGCACTAGTTAGTTTAGGGTAAAGCACTTACACATGCATGACCCATTTCTTTAAAATAAAACACACTCATGCACATACCACATAGAGAAATCTGACCCTAAGTTTGAACCAATCTAAGTAGGTAACCACATATGCGGATGGACCAGGGTGCCTAACACCTTCCCTGGTCCATAATCGAACCACTTACTTAGAATCATTGAGTCTACCAGTTTAAAATGGAGTCAGACGTTTCAAAAGAATTTAAAAATAAAATTATTTTATTTTTCAAACATAGATGTTCAGTCACATCTTTAAAAAGGCTGGTGGCGACTCCAAACCATCGTGGGTTAGGCCCATGATGAGTGGATCACTTTTATAAGAGGTCCACCCGTCGTACAAAAACAGATGCCCACAGTGGGTCTTGAGTTCCCTTAGACCTGGTTGTTGTCGTTTTGAGGTCTTGTGAGGCAGAGGTAAAGTTAACTGTAGTAGCAATCCTAGAAGTAAAACTAGGGCTAACCCCGTCATGAAACATAATAGGAGAGGTCCCTAAAGCTCTTTCAATAACCAATAGCTCTCTTGATGGTGTTCTTGGTGTCCTGCCACTTGCCACTAGGTGGCTTCTAGTCATCATGCCTACAGAGTTGAAGGCACGTAGTCGAGATCCAAATAGACTTGGAGTATTGGCAGGAGTATCCTTTCTTGTTCTGGTAACCATAACCGCTGCTTGAGGGTATTGTTTAGGCCTAAACATTTTGCCTTTACTGACATAAGGTGTATAGCCTGTACTGCCGTTAGTATAAGAAGGCAAAGATGGGTTAGCCCTTTGCAGATGTGCCTATGGTGGAAGTTTATTTATATGGATGTCATCCCCTGGCTACTCTTGAAAAAGCTTCAGGGTTTTAGCCCTTTGCCTCTGGGTGATATTTCTTCATTACTTTTGTTCGGGAGATAATATCCTCTTCCTCCTAGGTGGTCTACTGTCGTCAAGCCCCCTTAGAGGTTTGAACCTGGTCATGAGCATCAAGTTCCTAAACTCTACACTAGCCTGATCTTGGCATGCGTGGAGGGGATGGATGGTGATAGTATCCAATTCTTGCTCCTTTTGTAATGTAGTCTCCACAATTGTTCGTGTTTTGAACCTCCTCTTTTTATTTTATGAATTTCTTTTAAGTCCAAGTGTTTTTCTTTTTGAGTCCTTTCTGCCAGTTTGACCTCTCATCGTATGGTGGGAACTCCTATGAGTGTGACATGTACCATGACTGGATTTTGAACTTTTGCTGGCAAATAAGGATCTTTATCCTTGAATGAAACTATTCATGAATAAGTTTTATTTGCGCACTCATCACCTATCTTTAAATTCATTCGCAGAGTACTCAGTGCGTGAATGTGTATGCCGACGTGAATGAGTTCTCTTCCATGAATGAGAATTTATCCTTTTATTTGCAATGGTATTTAAGCTGTATTCTCGATGTCTTTATCTGGCAAATGTCCTTCTGACTTTTTGGCCGAATCATAAGCTTGTGATTTTTCAAAGGTTTGTAGAGCCTTGTCCTGGGAATTTTCCCCAGACTGGGGCACCCAAATTTTCTAATTGTTGCGTAAGTATGGGCATCTACATGATTATTTCTTTCGCTGAGAGTTAAATTTCGCCCTTCTATTCGCCTGATCAAGTGTCGAATGGTAAACATGGTGTTCATTCACACAGAGTGCCATTAGCAAATTCAAATCTAGGACTTTGCCTGAATCATGTATCTGTGATTTTTCCTAAACTTCCATCATCTTCTCTAAGGGGTTTACCCTGGATTTAGGTATCCACTGTTTCTTTAAATTATTCAAAATTATCTGGGGAGTACAACCCCTTTGTTTAATGGGTTCCTTGATAGATATTGGCATTACTATAGCCATAAGAGGGGAGACCAAAGCCTCCACCCCGTGAATGGGTGTTGGGGAGTCCAAAGCCTCAACCCTGATAATAGGTGACGGGGAGATAGAAACCTCAACCTAGTGAATGGGTGTTGGGGAGACCGAAGCCTCAACCTAGTGAATGGGTGGTGAGGAGACCAAAGCCTCAACCCATGTCTTTGGTGTGGCAGAACACCCTCATGGTGCACCGAAAGGAGGCTCCATGGTTGCAACTTCCATGGGGTACCTATACAAAGAGAAGACACCCATTAACAACGGAACTTAAAGAGAAATGAGATGTACGTATTGTCCCACCAGGCATGCCAGAAATTTGTTACACCAAATTTCCAGTTGTATGAGGCAAAATTCGTTGGACAAATTACCTAGCCGTTAAGGGCCTAGTTTATTACTTTTTATGGGTGGGGACTAATACTCAAAGTCTAAAAGACTTGTTATTTACTACCATTTAGCACAACAAACCTCTGATTAACTTTAAGTTTCTCAGATTATGTAATGAAGAAGAAGTTGCATAAGGTAAAAAGGGAAGCGGAAGATGAAAATCTCTTTTATTCAATATATATATATAGATACACATTTTGTTGCTTAAATACCAGTAAGCTTACCTTGCCATAGCCTGGTTTAACATCAAGCTTCCAATGATGTCTTCCTTGAAGAGATTGAAGAGGTATAATGGACTTGTTGTCCTGTTTTGGAAGAGAGGAAAACTTGTGGACTTGAGAGGAGATGGAATAGAGTTTTCTGGGATTTGGAGGGCAATGCTTGCTTAAGAGCTTGAGCTTATGAGAGAGATTCAACCTCTTTATTTCATACAGCCCTAGAGGTATTTATAGGTACAGAAACGAATTAGAAAAGAGTCCTTGTTGGGAAAGAACTCTATCTCATTTATGGCTCCCATGTTGAAGTGGGATTCTTCTCTCCTTATCCCAAACATATTGATATTTCTTCTATGCAAGAATACACATTCTTCAATCTCCTGGGTGGTTAGAGAACTCATGGGAGTTGTGGTTATCCAAAATAACCACCATGGAAGGAGATAAGCTCTATTTTTAGTTTTCGGTTTCCGTAGTGCGCGAATATGAATAGTGTATTGGCACACTTTTTGGTGGCGAGTGTGCATATCTCGCAGACTCGTGGACTTTCACCTTGATATGTGTGAATGAGGTTCCCATACTTAATTTGCCCACTTAAAGTGTGGCGAATGTCATGTAAATGGACATTCACACACTTTTGATTTATACAACTGCATCACTGCGAAAGAAGGATTTTGAGGAGTATCAGTCATTATGAAAGATTGCTTGAACCTTTTAAAATCTTTTAGAACGTCTACAACATCCAAAGAAATGGCTAAAATTCTTTGATGAGGTGGAGAATTTTTGGTTAAAAAAGAAGGGATTGAGATCATTTGGCAGAAACTAAACTGACGGGCAATCTGGTGAGGAGCATAGAATTCAAAGCCAGGTTTTTTATTTAATTTTTCATAAATACCTCCGTAATGTAAATCACGAGGAGATAGATATGAATGCCACACATCATGGAAGATTTGTTGATCAACAAGAGTACGAAAGTCAAGAATATTGCATGTATACTACAATGGGCCATACAGGTGATCAAGGAAAGGATAGAAAAGTCAATCATCCCTATCTGTAAAGAGGTCATGGAAGAATTCAAAACACTGTTTAATGAAAGAAATTTTGGCCAAAAAACTACCACCTACGGCCGTAAGAAAGACAATCTGCCTCAAGAGGAGGCCTAGCAATACAAGCTTGCAAATCAAGGAAATATTCATAAAGCCACAATTGAAGAAATCAGAGGGGGCCACCAACACTATATAGATTATTTTGGTTAAGATTGTTCATACTCCTATAGAGTTTAGCAAGGAAGAAAGGACCTAGAGCTAATTTCTTCCCTTATGCTAAAGCAGTAGCTACGAGATTGTATTCCTTGGTTATACCACTAGAAGGAGGGCAGACAGCATACCTATAGAGTCAATAAAGAAAAAAAAAGTTGTGCTCTTGGAAAGAAATAGTGTTTCTTTTCTGACTCTCTTTTACAATGAATTTGTTGAAAGATTCTCTAGTGTTAAGAGGAGTCAAATCCTAGATCAGTGGAAGAAGGAAAGAGCTCTATTGAAATTACTTCCCTATGCGGAGGAATAAGGGTCAAAGAAACAATATCTAAAAGAGAATGAGACATCATCCCGCAACCAAAATGGAAGAAATTAGTAGAAGAAGACCAAAAATAGGCAGCTATGGCTGCGGCAAGGAGTTCTTCATTCATTGGAAAATCAAACTTCGAAAGAAGAATACATTCTTTAATACCTAATTCTTCCCACAAATTTCCTCAATGAGAAAGGAGGTGGGATATCCAGTCAATCCACTGATCGTGGGTTTTGGGTTAACATTTTAAATAGTTATTCTTATTCCATTTGGCCTAGGTTAGACTCTCACAAGCTAACTACAAAGTCTTAGAAGCATACAAGGATATTGAGATGATAATTACTCTAGAAGAAAAGAAAAGAAAGCAAGCCCTAACAAAATTTATTATTAATGGAAAATAGTACCTGGGTAGAAAACTCTGAGCAGGCCGCATGATTCTCTAGTCGGGAAACCAAAGAATCAGAAGGAAGGGCAGTCAGGGAAGGAGATACAGTGCTAGACGCCATGGTTAGTAACTTGAAAAGAACTAAAGAAATTTAGTTCCAGAGAAAGAGAAAAGAAGTAATGGTAAATCTTGAAAAGGGAAAGAAATTTTTTTATAAGGAATGAAATTAAGAATCATAGCAAAATCCCTTAAGAATAGGGAACATAAAGGTGAAAAGACTTGAACTCTAATGTGGAAAAGACACATGGAATGGCACAGTCCTAAAAAAAGACATTACTTTATTTCAAATTCTTTTGAATTCAAAATGACAGAGGGGCATTGTTTACACCATAAAATTGTCGCCATAATGAATGGCCAATAATAGGCCACATGGCAGTAGACTTAGATTAAGGAGGTAAGATAATCATGTTTAAATTTACGAATGAAATTTAAAATTCAAATAAACAACAGGTGGAGGAAAGAAGATGAAAAAGGAGTTTTGAAGTAGTTATGGACACTTGGCAATTCTAGACAGTTGAAAAGAAAAATAAAGTAGTTATTTCTTATGTGGAAAATGGAGAATAACGAGAGAAGTTACAAGAGTAATGAAAGGAATTAGGAGATGCCACCTATGCAAGGACCCTAAGTAAATCAAAAGTCTATAAAATGAGGACTTGGGGTTCAAAGCAGAGGTCACACACCAACACAGCTTTGTCTACATCTGTACTTCACGAATATTGTACTTAGTCAGTATTTCGTATAATCAAATATTTTGTAACCTTTGATCAGCAATAAAGACACTTGCTTTATTCAATCTTCTTATTCATGGCATTCTATCAATGGTTCATGTCCATTTTATTCATATGGGAATGGTTCTATAATTGTGTACGTTACATGATTGGGATAACACATATTGTAAGTTTATTTTAGATTCATTCTTTCTTTATTTAATTATCGTTTTAATCTAGCTTTAGTGTAATATTAAAAGCCCTTGATTTCAAGGTAAAAATTACCCATAGAGGGAAGAACCTCCCCCCCCCCCCTCAAAATCGCTTGATAGATATAAGAGTGGTCCAAGGAACTTAGTGGAAGGAATTATTTATTGGAAATTCTTTCATACGTTCTGTTTAATTTGGCGCTTGAGGTCAAACAGTGGACCTATTTGTGCCTATGTGGCATTAGCACACCTGCACACCTTATTTGTCAGAAATTTAGGTTAATTGAGACCTATGTAAGTGAGAAGAAATAGGAATGAGAGAGAAAATGTACAAAAGTAGTTAGTTGGGGAGAGAGCAAGTGGATTTAAGAAGAGAGGGTGAAGAAAATTAGGAAAAAGTTGAGAGAGACTTAAGGAATTGATAGAGAAGAAAGAGGGAATGGTGGGTGTGGTGGTGGGGTTGTCCACATGTCATTCTCTAAAATAATGCTACATTCCAAATAAAAAACATAGAGTACCACATAGGACCCCCTTTGGTTTAGTATATATAGATTTGACACTTAATCTCGTAACCACATATTTAAAAATCTTCCAATAACTGGCCACGATATGGTTATAACCGTTCTTTATATTGTATCCATTTGTCAGACAACTGCCATCTTGTTAAGATACAAATCCTTTCGCTGATACCTATCAAATACGTACTGCTTTTATCTCAATCCAGAATACTTGCCACGTGGCCTGTTTCTTGCCAATCATCTTTGGCGGGAAACTGTTTTGTCACAACAAAGCATACCTGCACTAGTACTTAGACCCCTATTATTTACAACCGGTTATAGCTAGTTATTGTTGGGCTCGGATTATTAGCAGATTGACATTAACATACAGACACACCTAAAATGGTAGGTGTCCTAACAAGTACCCAATACTCAAACCATTTAAATTAGAAAGCAACAACACTTTGGTTGTGTAATAAGGAGACAAAAAATAAATAAATAAGCAAGCAAAATATGAACAAATAAAATTTTGTTTACCCTTCTGTAAATTTATAATCTCAATACTCATTCTGTATAAATGTATAGACCCTAACCCAAGGTTGGGTGTTGACACCCATATTAGTAATGACGTTAGAAAGAAGATTATGAAACATGGTTATTTTTTTGGATCTTGAGATAATTTATTTGACTTATTCAATTGGTAGGTGATGTACGGTAAATAGAATACAGGACGGAACCAACGTAGTTTATTCATCACCCATGCAACATATTATAAGCAAAGTAAAACAATAAAAGTAAACAGAACAAAAACAAATAAAACCACCATCTAGGGTTGCAAATTGCGCCTGGCTATATTGACTCATGACTCAAAAGTTACATACGTTCAAATCAATTTGCGTTGTCATGAAGCACTCAAATTTCTAGGCCATCTCCCAAACTGTAATGTCATAAACCACTTTCAAAGTATTTGAAAGCATTGATTATCCCCGCTCCCATGACTTTTCTGAGATGGGCTAGTGGTTTGCTTTAAGACTCAAAGCGAATTGAATTGAGCGTTATTGTCACTGGCGGTCATGAGTCCATACAGTTACTTTTTTGAGATGGGCTAGTCAGGCGCGATTTGAGGGTCAACCACGCTAGCCAGGCGCAATTTTCAACCCCAGAGGATGGTTTTATTTTCTTGCTCTGTTTACTTTTATTTTTTTTACTTTGCATATCATCATATATATTACTTATGTTACAGGTACAAAGAACAAGCATAAAGTAGATAAAAAGAAAGCATTTAGAAACAGGGATATGTAAAACTCGCCAAGTCAAGTTGGGTTCTTTTATTTTTTTTCTTTGAATTCATCCGACCATTATCCCTATTCCCAGAACAAAAAGTCATGGCTTTTTTCACGCAAACCCATCATCCGAACGCAAAGTCATGGTTTTTCATGGAGTAGATTTTCAGTAGCAACTGCCATGTAGTTACGTTCTTTTCATTCCTTGACTTAACTAGTCTCTTCATAGTCAATTCCACCCATTGCCAACTTTGGTGCATGTATAATGTCCATTCTGTAATTGTAGAAACGTAGATGCTTTCAGTTGCATGGACTTATAAAATGGCCATTCTGCAATTTCCATATTTCTGAACCAATTTCGTTTCACCGTATCAATGGGGCTTGCAAGCAAGACTCTCACATTATTCTCCGTTTCCATCCATGCCAATATTCTTCTCCTATACACGAGCTTGCTGCATTCAGAATGCATCACAACTGCAACCACTACCGCAACTGCCAAATTTGATGGTGCCGAGAAGGATCGGTCTTCCTTGCTCGACATCAAGTCTAAGATAACTTATGATCCTCTTCAGGTTACGAGCTCATGGAACGATTCTGTCCACTTTTGCAAGTGGCAGGGTGTTACATGCGGTCGCCGGCATCGGAGGGTCACGGTTTTGGATCTACAGTCACGGGGCTTGATGGGCTACTTATCACCTGCCATAGGTAATCTCACTTTCCTTGTGAATGTCAATCTCCAAAACAATAGTTTCAGAGGTGAAATTCCCAACGAAGTAGGTCATCTGTTCAGACTGCGGGTTTTCAATTTGGGGAATAATTCTTTCGAAGAGGAAATTCCTGTCAATCTATCCCGCTGCTCTAACATGCGAAAATTGACCCTAACTTACAACAAGCTTGTAGGGAAGATTCCCGTCGAGCTTGGCTCTCTGTCTAGGCTCACTGTCCTACATTTTGGAAGCAATAGATTAACGGGAGAAATTCCACCTTCGTTTGGGAACCTTTCATCAATTGTATTATTTGCACTATGGGACAATTATCTTGGAGGAAGCATTCCAGATTCCCTAGGCCGAATGAAAGGTTTAATAGCATTTTCAATATCATTAAATATGTTCTCCGGTATGATTCCTCACTCATTATACAATATCTCGTCTATCCAAATTCTATCAGTGTCAGTCAACAACCTATATGGAAGTCTTCCACCGGGGATCGGCCTTACTCTTCCAAATCTTCAACAGTTATTCATCGGAATAAACCAATTTTCGGGACCCATTCCTGTTTCATTGTTCAATGCTACAAGGCTTCAAATAGTTGATATGGTTCAAAACAATTTCACCGGACAAGTCCCCATCAATGTGGGGAACTTGAAGAGCCTCCAGTGGTTAAATATTGGTTTAAATCGTCTTGGAAGTAGGAAAGGCGATGATTTGAGTTTTCTCACTGCTTTGACCAACTGTAGCTATCTACGGTTGTTAAAGATTACTCTCAACGATTTTGGAGGGATGCTACCCTACTCTATTACCAATCTATCAAACCAACTCAGCAATCTACATCTTGGATACAATTCAATATATGGAAGCATTCCTCAAGGGATTGAGAACCTCCGCAGCTTAATTTCATTAACTATGGATACTAACATCTTAACTGGAGACATTCCCATAACAATTGGAATCCTTCAAAAGCTGCAAAAAATTTCTTTGACACGAAACATGTTCTCAAGGCAGATTCCACACTCCCTAGGAAACTTGTCTCTATTGTACTTTCTTGATTTATCAAACAACATCTTGAATGGAAGTATTCCTTCAAGTCTCGGAAATTGTCAATTTTTGCAAAATCTGGACCTCTCTGGAAATAATCTCTCTGATCCAATACCAGAAAAAGTCATCAGTGGGCCTTCCTCATCATTACTTCTCCTTCTCTTAGCTAATAACTCTTTAACCGGGCCCTTACCTTTGGAAGTGGGTGACTTGAAAAATCTGTTGGCGTTGAATGTTTCCAACAACAAAATTTCTGGTGAAATTCCTAGCACACTCGGTAGCTGTATGAGCTTGGAATACATTCATATGGAGGGTAACTTTTTTCAAGATCCATTCCTGTATTTTTCAGCTCTTTGAAGAATCTTCGAGATTTAGATCTTTCACATAACAACTTTTCTGGTCAAATTCCAAAGGTCCTAGCAAATCTTTCCTCTTTGCAAAATTTAAACTTGTCTTTCAATAGTCTTGAAGGTGAGGTACCAAAAGAAGGAATCTTCAAAAATAAAAGTGCAATTTCAATAGCTGGAAACAAGAATCTTTGTGGAGGTACCCCTGAACTGCAGTTGCCAGCATGTCCCATCAAAAAGTCCAATAAACATGGACGATCGATGGCTTTCAAAGTTATAATAATGATAGTGTGCGTGACTCTATCTTTAGCTTTGGCGACATCATTTCTTACCATTTATTGGAGAAGAAAGACAACAAAAACACCTTCTCCTGCAACATCCTTAGGAGATGGGCACATCAGGGTTTCTTATGATGATCTCCTTAAAGCGACTGGTGGATTCGCTTCAGCTAATCTGGTTGGTTTTGGAAGGTTTGGGTCAGTGTATAAAGGAATACTTCATCATGAAGAACTATCAGTTGCTGTGAAGGTACTCAACCTTCAAGAACAAGGGGCTTCCAAGAGTTTCATGGCTGAATGTGAAGCCTTGAGAGAAATCCGGCATCGAAACCTCCTCAAGATCATAACTTCTTGTTCAAGTGTGGACTTTGAAGGTAATGACTTTAAGGCTCTTGTCTTCGAGTTCATGCCTAATGCAAGTCTTGAAAACTGGTTGCATCCAAGTACAGATGGACAACATCTATTGAAGAATTTGAACTTTAGCCAAAGATTAAACATAGCAATTGATGTTGCTTCTGCTTTGGATTATCTTCATCACCATTGCCATATCCCAATTGTTCACAGTGATCTAAAACCAAGCAATATTCTTCTTGATGATGACATGACTGCTCATGTGGGTGATTTTGGTTTAGCAAAGTTTCTTTCTAAGCACACCAATTATTCAGGTAAAAATGAAACTAGTTCAATTGCCATAAAGGGATCAATTGGATATGTTCCTCCAGGTATGAATTTAACCTATTTTCTTTCATTTTTTGTTTGATTTTCTTATAAGTGATGTCAATTTAAATAATATACCTATCCATCCTCATTCTAAACAAGAAAGTGTATGAATTGCAGAGTACGGTATGGGTGGCAAGGTCTCTACACAAGGGGATGTGTACAGCTATGGGATACTTCTGTTGGAGATGTTTACAGGAAAGAGACCAACTGATGACCTGTTTAAAGATGGTATGAGCATCCATAACCTCTCTAAGATTGCTTTACCTGAGCGGGTAATAGAAATTGTAGATGCCTGTCTACTTTCAGAAGAACAAGATGAAAGTATCACCAACATAGAAAATCATAGTAACAGAAGAGGTAGGATACAAGAATGCTTGGTTTTGATAGTTGGAATTGGAGTAGCATGTTCCACAGAGTCACCCGGTGAGCGAATGAACATGAAAGATGTCATTACGGAGCTGCATGTGGTCAAGAAAGTATTTATTGGCCCCGGGATAGAAGGAAGGCGATGAAATATGTTACAACTTTTGGGTGAAGGAATGTACGGTCATAGTAATTACTAAGAGAATAAAACTAAAGTCAGTTTCATAAATGTAAGATAAAGCTTATTGATGGTGTAGTCATATATTGAATATGTATTAGAAAAGGTTCATGATTGTGTGGCTTCCACTAAGTTCTTATATTCTATTATGCCATTTATCTCTTATATATCTTAAATTTTCTTAACAGATGAGAAATAGGACTTAGTATTAATTATCTTATTTTAGTAGTCATTGTTTTCCTAGAATAAGTATCGCCAAAGATCATATGTGTTGAGTTCATTTGTTTGTATGTGATGCCATGTAGCAAGTTGCAAACTGGTTCTTGGAGCTTATTGATTATAAGAAGTCAAAATTGGCTCCTAAACTTTGAACGGCCGAAACTTTCGCTACCGATGTCTAATTGCGACCCACATGTACCCAAAACGATTGGTTCGACAAGCTCCACAACATTAAAAACCAAAATTTCAGTTTGTGGTCTGAAAGACCCCCAAAATCCATCGTTTAAGCCCCCAAATGATCACTTTTTGAATTTTTTGTTATTTCGAGAAACATCCAATATTCGCATATCTTGAAGAATATTCAATATGACTATTTAGGAATATCTTAATTATTTATTTTAATTATATTGCATCGATTTTAAGTAGATTTATTAATTTTTTATTTTTAATAAAATTTCCTCCTTTAAGCAATTAATTCCAAATGTAATTGGAAATTAAAGTTATTTAGGAAGTTTCCATTTTGGGTCTTAAAGCCATAGCTCTATAAATTCTCCGTTGTAATTGAGTTGAGGCATTATTGAATTATTGAATAAAATTTCAAATTATTGAGATTTGTTATCTACGTATTTTTCCTTTGGAAAAATCAACAAATCCCTTGCTCCTAGTATTTTTATCTATGAAAATCAATAAGTTCATGGAAAGTTGTTCTCAATCAGTTCGCTGACTTCATTCCCAACACTTGATTGCAACAGTATGTTTGGGTAGTCTTTAATTAATTGGGTTGGTTATATAAAGTTGGGCATGATTTTAACATTTTATGCATATCTAGTGTTAATTTAAACATAGGAGGGTTTTATCCAAGAACAGAAAATATCCAACTTCTATAAATCTGTAAAAGCTGCAGAACAATAAGCCCCAAAGTTGAAGGTCGGGCAG
>JAOXJP010157682.1:0-12968 GCA_025762735.1 Platanus orientalis
GGATGAATAGGAAGTAGAGGAAATTGAGGAAGTTGGTCCCTCAACGCATGCATCACAATCACAATGTACACGTGAGATGGCACAATTGAGAGACTCCATTGCTAATGCAATGGTTACTACTCATGGTGTTCTTACTATTTAAATTTCATTGTGTAAAACATATTTTGATGAATTTTTTTTAAGGTTTAGATAATTTTTTTTAGATCTTATAGATGATATATTTTGGAATATATTTTAGATAATGAATGTTGATTTTAACATGATGCAAGGTTAGAAACCTTGAATTTTTCATTATATTAAATGTATTTGTGATAGTTCAGTAAAAAAGAATTGATTTTGCATAAGTATTACCAAACAGGAATCACTTCTAAAAATTTAGGAGAATGCATTCTCTAGTGTTTTTTACTAAACGCTTTTCTCATTCTGGAATTCACTCCAGAGAATGCATTATGGGTGAAATCAAGAATCAAGAATTAGGAGATAAAATCTAGGAGAGTTACCAAACTCAGCCTATATGGTTGAGAGGCGAGCTTGGTCTGAGACAGGGTTTGACTACAGTGCATTATGATAGTCAGAGCATCATACATTTGATTAAAAATTAGATGTACCATGAGAGGACAAAACATATAGATGTCAGTTATCACTTCCTTCGGGAGATCATTGGGTAGGGTCAGATTACAGTAAAGAATATCAGAACTAAAGATAATCTAGCTGATATGTTTACCAAGCCACTTCCAGGTCTTAAGTTCAAGCAATGCTTGGACTTGATTGACATTTGCAGTATATAAAGTTATCCTTCAGGGTTGTGTGGAGAAGATGAAAGTAGACTGTTTCTATACTATATAACCTTAGTAGAATTCAAGCCAAGGTGGAGATTTATTGGGTTAATGTCTTGTATTTAACCTGAGATATAACCCGAGATGATAAACCCGAAAACCCGAATATGACCCGAAAACGGGCGAAGGTGAGCAACCTGAAAAACCCAAATTTAACTCGTTTTTGCATCCGAGTTAGGGTCTAGATCCGACCCACAGTAATAAAGGTTTTTGGGGGTTTATATTTGGGGTTTCTTAGTTTTCATGCCAATGCACTGTTCATTGTAATCTCTGTTCTTTGATCATAGTGAAAGCTCTTCTTCGTTTTCACCCGTGGATGTAGGCTTCAAGCCGAACCACATATATCATCTAGCTCTTGTTGTGTGATTGCTTTCTACTTTACTTTCTCTCTTCTTATTTGCTACGTACGATCATAAATCTAGGTTTCCACATAACAATGTGTTAACCTGCATTCTTCTTGGAGAAGCATGCGTATTTCTCACTATGCTGATGACCTGATGATCTTCGTTATGTTGACGAAGATTCAACTGTTTCTTTAAAGAAGGTTCTTAGCTGGTTCTCCTCGTGTATGAGTTTTCATGCTAACTAATCTAAATTTCTTTGTTATTGTCAATTTACTCTTCTACACCCAAAGTTGGGATATATAGAATTTTGGGCATGGAAGAAGAGTATTAACTAGTTCACCATGGTGGGACTTCCTCTCTTTTATATCTTTAAGTTTTCAATTTCTGATTGCTAGCCAATTGTAAATAACAGCTTGACAAAATGTGTCTAAAGGACCGTAAAAGGGATTAGTAAGGAAGGGCAGTTGGGTAAACTAACTCCGCAAAAACAAACATAACTTTACCAAATCAACTATGTTCTCAGTGAAACAGCTTCTAGATTTTTTTTAATTAAGAACACAAAAAGTGGAACTTCCTTTCATATAATAAGTGTCCCTTATGTTTTTCTTTATTCTATCCTTTTAACCAAATAGTTGAAATTATCTTAACAATTGTTCTAGTTTTTTGTCCTACCTAAGAGCTGGCATACCATTGGCTTTTCAAATTGAGTTTGGATCCTCTGTAAAAACACTTAATCAAAGCCTAGGCAGCTCTACATTAGAAGGGGCATTTGGTCAAATACCCAATAAGATCAAGTGCTTATAACTGCGAGCAAGAGTGCAAGATTTAAAAATATTCCTGACTGGAAATTTCTCGAACAACGTGGCACCATGTATATATATATATATATCAGTTAAATTTTGTAAATTACTATTTTTTGCATAATAACTCTATAGTAATGATATATTAACTGTAATTCAACCTATATTTTTATCACATTAAATCTATTTTGTGTACCAGATTTTGTTTTGTTTTGGTTTTTGATAATTCATACTTGATTTCTAATAGTGGGATATGTCAACATCTCATCTATGTGTGCCTGTTAGAGAGACAAAAGCTTGGATAATAGATAGAAACTCATTAAATTGCAATGAAATGGAAAACTAGGTGAGATACATCATGGTGGTTCTTCCTCTGGTAATTTCCATCCGATGAACCATACCAACAGAGAGACGGAGAGAGAGAGAGAGAGAGAGAGAGCTACAAAGATTTATTCCTAAACCAAGGAATCAAGGTTCCAAGATCATGGGCAACACTTGATATAAGATGTTCCAACCACGAAGTTTGTTATTTATTTGTTTGGTACTCCTTAGTATTGCTTAATTACTAATACCCATTATTACCATATGCTTGATGACCAAAATACCACTTGCAAGGGTGTGTGCCACATTCTAATTGGTTTTGCATTGGCTTTTCAAAAGAAGTTTCTTCAAGGATCTGAACTTGTAGAACCAAGCTTTTAATAGTTAAATTAGGGGTCTTAGTCTCATTACTGAAGTTAACAGTATAAATATTAACTAATAACATTTGTCTTGTAATCTGGCAAAATTAAAATTGCTTATTTGGTTCACTTTCTTTAATTTGAAACAACAAAATTGATCGGATTTCTATGAGAGAGAGGCTGCATTCTTATACTCTTAATCCAGTTTAACTCCGACTAATTTGGGACTATCAAATTAACAATTTTACTTTTCATGTGGAATGTGCATTTCTAGTTTTTATTTTCAAAAACTTAATTTGAGGAAAATAGTTCTGAAGCTTAGTTATCAAACTCGTATTTTTTGTTGTAAGATTATCAAACTCATATATATTACACTTATTATATGCATACTGTATTTTATTTACTAAGAGCCTGTTTAACCCAAACACTATACTTGTTAAGATCATGTAATCAACCAACATATTAACAGGTGAATATGAGTTTTAAACCCAGGGTTTGTGGTATCTACAGACTCGCAATCCATACTTCACAAGCAAAACCTTGAACACATCAAAACCAATCAATTCACAGTCATGACAAAGGCACCCAGAACACCCATATAACTTGAATGTTGTTGCCACTATCTGAAAACAAATCACAAACAAAATCCCTAATAACTTAGTCTAAAATTCATAGTGGAAATTTCCACCCCAACTCCAACAAACAGTAATCAAAAGCTTAAAAAATTAACAAAAGAAAAAATAAAAGGTAATACCTTAATTTCTCAGAAAATTAGATCGATAATCGTGTGGCTTCACTTGTAATAATATTGTTCTCTAAAAACTCTTACACCCTAACAATGAAATCTAAAAACTAGAACATTAATGGAAAACAGCATAAGAACAGAGGGAAAGAGAAACTAATTAAAAGAAAATTGAAGGAATAACTAAGAAGGGAGCAAAAGGAGAAAGAGGATGAACGACTCACCTGGTGTGGTTTATGGATCGGCAACAAAGCCCGAGAAAAAAAGAGAGAGACATGGGAAAGAGAGCAAAGGAGAAAGTGCGAGAGGGAGAGTCATGACAGTGAGCATAGGAGAGAGAGAGAGATGTGGGAAAGAGAGCAGAGGAGAAAGTGTGGAAGGGAGAGACGTGAAGGCGAGCAAAGGAGAGAGAGGGAGAAGGGATGAGGCAGGAGAGAAACAATGGGCGGCGGCAATGTTTTTCAACGAGGTTTCGTAAACCCTAAAACAAAGAGCAAAGGGAGAAAGTAAAGCGCACGAGGAGAGAAATAACAGAACAGGCGCAAAAAAGTGTGACATTTTAGTATAAATAGATTTTTCTAACACAACGTTTTAAAACCCAGCTTATTTTGTATAAACAATAACTTTTTCTTAAAACATTGCTTATATTTTTTTTACAATGTTTTAATAAACGTTGTCTATGTACTTTTTGTACTAACAACTAACTATGACTTTCTTACTCAGTGTTTAAAAACACTGTATAAATAAAACATATACAGCTTTTTCGGAAACGCTGTCTATTAAAGTTTATATAGCATTTTATAAACGTTGTATCTTCCTTTTTACCTTTTCATTGTGTTTTTTTATAGAGAAACATTGTATATTATTTACTTTAGGTAGCATTTTTACAAAAGCACTGCCTAAAAGTATACTGTTAAAAACAAATTTTGTTGTAGACTTAGAACTTTTGACGTTGATGCAAAGTCTTTATTATCTTCTTTTGAGATGTGTAATGTAAACTTTGTTAAAAGGATGGTTAATGTCTATGCTCATAAAGAAACCTAAAAATCTTTGTTGGAGACTTCTAGGTTCTTCCTCAGCTTTGTCTGTTTGTAAAGATTTTGATAGAAATTGGAAGAAAGTGTGAGAAAATAAAAATTTTCTTTATAGAAAGTTATGTTTCACAATTGGAAAATGATCTCCTACACCCAATTTTTCTATTCCTCCGTGTCTTCACAAACAAATATAAGTGTAGGAGATCCTTTTCCAATTGTGAAACATAACTTTTTCTAAAAAAATATTTATTTTCTCACATTTTCTTTCATTTTCTATCAAAATCTTTGCAAGCAGACATAGCCTAAGTAAATAAAAAAAAAGGTGAGCAAACAAGAGAATCTAGGGGATCCGCCTAGTAAGCCCTATCTTTTATCCCTTTAATTAATATAGTAAAAGGAATCTCCTATTCGCCATCGCAATCAAGCCTCATCTAGGTTAGCTGTCAAAAGTTACCAATAAAAGAAAACAAACTTTAGGGGTAAAATAAGGACTTGCATCCTTTTTGCCATGGTTTTTTGTGCCACAGAACGCCCTAGACACAAAGGGGGTGGGACCCTACAAAAGTGTATGGGCCCCACCTCCTTTTGTGTCTAGGGCATTCTGTGACACAAAGGATACGGCTCCGTGAAAGAAGTGGTTATGATAACGTGCAACCAAAACACTTGTTGGCTAATGGGTTCAAATCATCTCCATGGAGAGATATCACTCCATTATGGTAGTACCCATTATGGCATGCAACACCATACGTTGAGGCTTTTCTACGCTCGGCGTATACAAATGCCTAAGTCAAATGGCAGCCACATCAGCGTTAGAAGTGATTACACATGCCCCTAAAAGTGAAAATCACTTTCGGTGCTGATGTTTCTGCCTGCTTGACCATCAGCAGACGCAGGCGGAGGTTAGTGGTCAACGTAAAATCCTCACCGAACACCATACCCTACAAAGGGTACTATGGTAATTACATAGGTAAGTATCCACTAAATATTTATAACAAGCACCCTCCTTTTAACACTTGTGTATTTACAACGTTTTGCCTATTTTCGGTGGTTGACATGTGAAAAATCTACAGAACCGAAAAAATAAAAGTTGAGGCTTTTAATGTTTGCCTCGTGTAGGCCACCAAAATAAGCAGAAGTTTAACAAAAGGTTAATAATCAAGAGAGGGTCAGGAGGGCAATTTTATTTATTTATTTATTATTATTATTATTTCACTTGTTAATTTGATAAAGGGTTCGTTCAGTTCAGCTCTAGCTCATCAAATGAAGACTAGGCTTAATGAGTTTGAGAGTTGAGCTTGGTTCAAGTTCGACTTGTAAGTTTAAGCTCATAATATCAAAATTTTAAAACGAAATCAAATCAGTGTCAGTGTGCTAATATTGTGTGTGTGTGAGCGCCCGCGTGATTGTAACTCAATAAATGTGCTGACAAAATAATGTATACGTATTGACAAACTAATTTGACTTGTTATGTATTGGTTACAACACTTTTTCATGAATTGTGAGCTTTTTCATATATATATATATATATATATATATATATAGTACCTAAATTGTGAGTTTTGTATAAAAACAACATTTTGAGCTTTTAACTACCTAATGTAAGACATTTACATGTCTATAAAACATAATCATGTTTTTCACAATAGAAAATACATAGAAAACTAAAATAGAACATACCAGTCATTCTTGGATCTCTAAAAACTTTGTGATTGTCTTTGTATTCTATTCTCTCCTACTATTCTTCTATAACCCAATGATAGGATAGCTTTTGTAATCAACATAGTGAGAATAGGGTCCAAGACCTCTTTAAATAGAGTTGAAAGGGTCACCTATCACTCCCCGCTGACATTAGCTCCCTGACCTTCCTTCGTCTCTTATGTGCAGAGCTCGCCCTGTCGAGGACCTGGGTCAACCATGGGACCATCTGATTGGCATAAAGAAGATAGTGAAATCTATACACCATCAGTTGGGACTGTCTATAGGATTACTTCATTTTTCAGCAGAACCTAAGGTCCACATGGTTGAGACCAGAACGATGGCAGCTCAACACGACCAAATTAATAGGGTTGACAGACTTAAGACCTCTGTCTCCTGTGGGGCATGCCCCGGAACCCCAAGGGAGGACGTGCTTAAGCGAAAGATTTAGGGGTTGACGATAAATGTGCAACTGTTAATAAAGTAGAACCAGGAGATTATATTGGAACTGAGAGGCAGGAGGACCACACCAGGCGATAGTGATACAGGGTAACATGGGTCTTATGCCCCTCCAACCTGAAGCCATGACCAAGGGCATGAAGACGAAGCTCTAAGCATCTTAACCTCCCGGATTTGGGAAAGTCGCCATGAAAAGAAAGTTCACGTCCCAGGCTCCTCGGAGGAAAAGATGGAGGACGTAAGGAAGGAGATGGTGATGATAAGGGAAGCCTTGAAGGGAAAGGCCCTAGCCACCATCGATGAGCTGATCTAGAGGATCGACCATCCCTTCCCTCACAGTTGGCTTTGTGAGGGAAGTTCACTACCCTGACTAACTGAAAAATGTGATTATGGTAAGAAAATCGAATGGGAAGTGGCATATGTGCATTGATTTCACCAACCTCAACAAAGCCTGCCTGAAGGATAGCTTCCCGCTCCCAAGGATCAACATGCTAGTAGACTCCACAGCCAGCCACCAAACCCTTAGTTTTATGAACGCCTTCTTCGGGTACAATTAAATAAAGATGCACGAGTCCAATCAGGAGAAAATCGCCTTTATCACCAACTTTGGACTCTATTGCTATTGGGTTATGCCCTTCGAGCTGGAAAACACTGGGGAAACTTACCAAAGGCTCATTAATGAAATGTTTAAAGGCCAGATTAGGAGAAATGTCGAGGTATATGTAGATGGCATGCTAGTAAAAAGTCTTCGAATTGATCAGCACCTCTCAGACCTAAGTGAGACCTTCCAGACCTTGAGGAAGTACAAGATGAATCTCAATCCCAGCAAATGCTCTTTTGGGGTGTTGACTGGGAAATTCCTCAGATTAATGGTGTCTCAATGGGGAATAGAGGCCAACCCGAGAAGGTAAGGGCTATTCTCGACTTGCAAGCTCCTAGAAATACAAAGAAAGTACAATGCTTGGCCGGGAAGGTTGTCATGTTAAGTAGATTCATCTCCCAAGCCATAGACAAGTGCTACCCCTTTTTTTCTTATTAAAGAAGGCTTTCAACTGGGATGAGGGGTGTGACAAAGCCTTCCAAGAGCTTAAAGATCACCTCGGGAGTCCACCACTGATCAATCAACCAAAGCAAGGCAAGACGCTCTACATATACTTATCAGTGTTAGAGATGGCAATAAGCTCAGTACTGGTAAGAGAAGAAGCCGGGATGCAAGCACTAGTATACTACACCAATAGAGCCTTTAGGGGGGCAGAGGAAAGATACCCGAGGGCGAAGAAAATGGCGTTCGCACTAGTCATGACTGCTCGATGACTAAGGCCTTATTTCTAAGCCCACACCATTCGGGTCCTGATAGATCGGCCACTTAGAACCATACTCCATAAGCCCGAGACCTTGGGAAGGTTAGTCAAGTGGTCGGTGGAGTTGAGCGAGTTCGACATCGAGTATCACCCTCGGGGGGGCTATTAAGGGCTAGGTGGTCGTGGACTTCATCGCCAAGCACAGAGGCTGAAGTACAAAATGACCAAGAAGAAGAAGCAGACCATACCGAATGGGTCATACATGTGGATGGTTCCTCCACCAATAGTTCAACTGAGGGGAGGAGTTGTCCTCATCATGCTAAAAAAGAGTAAACTTGAATATGCCATTAGGTTTGGATTCAAGGCAACCAACAATGAAGCCAAATACGAGTTGATGATCATAGGGGGCTAAACGGGTGAAGGTCCATAGTGACTCCTAGTTAGTGGTTGGATAAGTACAAGGAGAGTATGGGGTGAAAGATAGCCAAATGAAATAATACCTCACCATAGTTGAGAAAGAGAAGTCCAGATTCGAGCATTTTAGCATACAACGAGTCCCATAGGGGGATAATGAAGCTGATAGGTTGGCCAAACTTACATCATCTACTACTAAGAACCTAACCCCTGGGATCCTCATCGAGCACTTGCTTGAGCCTAGTATCAAGACAAAGGAAGAAGAGAGGTCAACACGGCAAGCCCCGAACCCAAATGGGCCAGCCAGATTATAAGGTTTTTAAGGAATGGCGAGTTACCCAAGGGCAAGGGAGAAGCTAGAAAAGTGAAGACTGGGTCAGTCGGTATCTGTTTATTGGTGACACTCTTTAAAAGAGGAGCTTCACTCTTAGCTTGATTAGGTGCCTATCCGAGGAGGAAGCCGATTATATACTCCGAGAGATACATGAGGGGATATATGAGAGCCACTCGGAAGGCAGGGTAATGGCCCACAAAGTGATCCGGGTCAGACATTATTGGTCGTCTATGAAAAAAGATGCCACTCTCTGCGCCTAAAAGTGCAAAAAATGTTAAAGATTTGTTAACATTCCCAAGATGTCTGCAGAGGAATTGGACCTGATAGGAGGACCTTAGCCCTTTGTTCAGTGGAGAATCGACATAGTTGGGCCGCTTCCCAAGAGGAAAGGATAAATGAGATTCTTAGTGGTAGCCATCGACTACTTTACCAAGTGGGTGAAAGCTAAGCCCTTAGCAAAGATTACTAAGAAGAATATCAGTGACTTTACATAGAATTCCATCATCTACCGGTTTGGGATCCCCCAAGTCATCATTAGCGACAATGGCAAGAAGTTTGACAATGCCTGATACCATAAATTCTGTGTAGAGCTCAGTATCAAGAATCACTTCTCCTCCCCAGCTCACCCCCAAGCTAATAGCCAGGTGGAGGTCATAAACAGAATACTCCTAGGTATAATAAAAAAAAGGCTCAACAGCTCCAAAGGCCTTTAGCCCAAGGAACTCCTAAATGTCCTTTAGGCATACCGCACCATAGTAAGGACTCTTATGGGGGAAACACCATTCTCGCTGGTGTTTGGAACCGAGGCATTAATACCTGTCAAGATTGGAATAACCACACATAGGGCAGCTGACTTTGATTCAGAGAAGAACGAGGAAGGCCTTTGAGTTAACCTTGACTTGTTAGTAGAGAAAAGAGATGAAGCCACACTTCAAACAGCTGTCTATAAGTAAAAGATGACCAATTATTACAATTTTCAAGTCAAGACAAGGAGATTTGTAGTCAGGGATCTAGTGCTCAGAAAGGTGATCCTAGCAACACAAGACCCAATAAAGGAAAAGTTAAGACCAAATTGGGAAAGGCCTTAGTGGGTAACACGCTACAATCAGCCTAGGACCTACCACCTCTAGACAATACAGGGGGAGCCCTTACCACGGCTCTAGAATGTAGAACATTTGAGGAAGTATTATCAATAAAGTTGAGGCTATCATTCTAACTATTGAAATGATCTGACTATGCAAGAACGATAAAGTTTTGGGCCATTGTGCCTAGGATATAAGACTAGCCCCAGGTTACAAGAGTAACCCTTAGGTCACAAGATTAACCCCGAGCCACAAGATTGGCACTTCCTTCCAACTCAGGCTGAAAGACTAGTCCTGGGTTATAAGACTATCCCCCGGATCACAAGATTGACCTCGAGCCATAAGAATGGCACGCCCTTCTAGCTCAGGCTACAAGACTAGCCACGGGTTACAAGATTAACCCTTAGGTCACAAGGCTGACCCCAAGCCACAAGATTAGCCCAACCTTCCAGCTCAGGCTACAAGACTAGCCATGGCTTACAAGATTAACCCTCAAGTCACAAGGTTGACCCCAGGCCGCAAGATTGACCCAACCTTCCACTTCAGGCTATAAGACTAGCCCACTGAGTTAGGTGGTTAACCCCCGATCATGAGGATGACCACGGGTCTCAAAATCAAGTAACTCCTTAACCGAAAAATGCAAGTCGAATGAGGATCTCACTAAAAGGAGCCCAAATCATGTAAGGGAAAATGCATCGCTTCCTTATCAAGTAAGTATAACTACACCTCCTCCCAAACAATATAAATAAATAAGAGTAACTCGGCAGCACCATACAAGCAATTCCCCCCTCTAGGGAAAAGGGCTTAAACCTTAGAAGGATGCTACTAGGTACCCTCTCTTTTGTAAATAATACGAGGAGCTTAAAAGACAATGGGCCTGTTGGTCAAGGAGGCTTGGCCCCCGACAAGCATCCACACTCAGGAACTTTGAGTTGATTTTAACTAAATATTTACTCCTACTTATACCTAAGGCATTAACCCGAGGGGTCCCAACACTTAGAAAAGTTTAACGCTGCCCACCCTACTTGGGAGACAAAACAAAACTCCCGAGACCCACTTGTACTTTTAAAATTTTAGGTTATTCACTTTGGCCTACTAAGATACGTATACGACACACAAAAAAGGGGGGGCATTGCGGCACACATCAAAGCTTGGAAAGAATTCAAAAAGAAATGTTATGAATTAACAACAAGAGACACAAAAAAGAGAACTTCATTAATACACGAGAAGGTTACAAGGTTTAAAAAAAATGTAAGAGTTCAGTTACACCTTGGGGTTGGCATCCCCCGGGAACCACATCTCCCCGGTTAGCTTCTCCAACTTTCGACACTAGCTCTTCGACGGCCCCCTTAGTCATTGTACCATGCCCTCCCTCGGCAGTCCCTTCATCAACCATGACACCTTCCTAGCCTGTCTCCTCTTTCTACTCGACCTCAGCCTTAGGCTCTCTGGGCTTGATAGATGAGAAGTCAATGTCAGGGAATCGCTCTGTCATAATGTCTCAGAACTCCCCAAACCTTTCCCAAACGTAGTTAGCCCTGGTAATGCCAAAGGCATTCGAGGCCAAGTATTGGGCTTCAAATATGTCGAGGGCCTCCTCCCTCTCTCTATCTGCCTCGGCCTTGAAGTGTACCCACTCTAGGGTATCGGCTACAGCCTTCCTCATCATGCCCTCGACGGCCTTCTTGAGGTCATTTTTAGCCTGGATACGGCCATTCCTCTCGATCCCCAACTCCTCCCTGGACTGATCAACCTCCCTCTAGGAGTCTTACAAAAGAGCATTCAAGCTCTCGATGTGCTTTTCCTGCTCGACGGCATTTATTGCTATACTGTGGCAAGAATCCTCGAACCATTTCAACTTTTTCTCGAGGCCGTTGATTATTCGCTTTTCCTCCTCCTTAAGGGCCAGGTTTTCGTTTCTTGCTTGGGCAAGCTAGTTCAAGTGCTTGGCCCTGATCTGCAAGTAAAATTTATACATTTGAAAATTGCAGCATTCATTAGGGCCACGGTTTGCAAGAATAAAACCAAATTAGTGTCGAGTGTATATAAAAAAAGGAAGGGGGAAAAAGAGAAAATGAAAGAAAAAAAAGGAAACACTGAAGGATAAAGGGCTTTACCTTAGCCATGTAGTGCATCATATCTCTATGCACACTAGCTATGGAGACATTCTTCTGCAAGTACTCGAGGTCAGTCTGGGGAACACCCCTAGAAGATAATCCCCCTCAGGATTAGGCCTCCGTAACCAAGAGTTAGGCCCCAGCTGAGACTCCTCCTATGCCAGGGGAGGAGTGAAAGAAGGCCCCACTTGAGTTGAGGTCGCAGTTGTCACGACTGGGGGAGTGGGGGCCTCGGGGGCGATGGTACGGGCCTGGGAGACAGTCGGTGAAGTAGCCGTCTGAGTGGTCACAGCTTAGACCCAAGCTGCAGAGGGTGAAGAAGGGCTCCCCATGTCCCCATCTAAGTCAATGATTGGGATATTGTTAAAAGGAGCCGTAGGAGGCATTGGAACCACCTTAGGAGCCTAGGACCCAAAAGGACCACTATGGACTAATTAGCATTTTCTCTTCTTAGAGGTTGAGGCCGCCTCCGCCCGAGTAGTTGCCAGTTAATTAGCCTTTTTGGCTTCTGTGGCCTTATCCCTAATCTCCTTGGCCTGAGAGAGATATCTTCAGTCTATCTTCATTGTGCATAAGAACTCAGGGTTAGAAATTAACGAGATGAAAAAGGATAGTTAGGAGAAAGAGAAGAGAGGAAGACGAATGCAGTAAAGATGGGTGAGTTACCAAGATTGGGATCGAACCCACACTAATGAAGCCGGGCAGGGGTAATAAGGTCTAGGTAGGCATGGATAGGGTAATTTATCACATCTTTGACTCGAGCCTCCTCTTCATTGGACACCTCATCTTCCTTGTACCTATGCGTACCTATCATGCTGATGATTGACACTCATGCCCAGTTGAACTTCACTTCAGGTTTTTCACCTAGGAGGCACTCCCAACCCTCACCTGAGACTAAGAAATATCGAGTCCTCCACCTGTTGTTTGAACTCGGGAGCCTCACCACCAAAGTGAGCATCGAGTCCCGACTAGCGAAAAGAACCACCCTGGCTCCTGCTCTTTGGGACAGTAAGAACAAAAAAAATCATTGAGGGTAAGGTGGTACTCCCCTTTGAAGGTCAGTTCCCATAGCACCATGCACCCTATGGCTATTTGCCAAGCATTGGGCATCAATTGCCCTGGTGCCAACC
>JAOXJP010157693.1:0-12967 GCA_025762735.1 Platanus orientalis
CTATAGGTTAGTTCATGCATATTTGTTTGATTTTTTTCCTCCATATTTGCTCTAGAATCCATGCTATGTTAATGTAATTCATTTAGTTCTTGATTATTTTGGATTAAAAAGAAAAGAAAAAAAAAAAGAGATCATGTTCATAGCTGTAAATTCTCTAGTCATGTATCACTTGTCTTGATCTAGGCTCATTTCTTTGCAATCTTGCTCGAACTTCTTATATCTTGTATTTTCATACCAATTCATGTAATATTATCATATTGAAGTGCTTACCTTAGGAATTCAATTTAGGGATTTACCTAAAACCTTTGGCCAAAAGAGGTTTTGGTTGAATGCATAGGTTTCTCCTCCGAGGGAAGCATGGAAAAACGAAATATGATGTGCACTTCATTGTATAACTATGTGTATTTGAATGAGGAATATATATGTTGAATGTTTCAAGCGAATGTTAGAGTAGATTCATGTGCGATTTAATGTGTAATTTTAAGTGACCAATGTAAGTTAAAATCATCTAAGATGATAATATAAATATAGAGCATGAAGAGGGTTACATTTTAGATGTTCCATATGACCATGTTTTTCACTCACCTTTGGGCTCAAATTGGAACCCCAAGATGGCCGAATTTGGATTTGAACCTCTAAATAGGTAGTGTAGAAACTTAAATCAACTTTCCAACATAAAAAGAATAAACTTGGTTGGAGTTCAAGAGAGAAAATTATAGGTGCAAACCTATAGGGTATGCAAAGTCAGAGGAGCCCAGGCTAACAGTACTATAGAGGACCGTAGGCCAAGGGCCGGTGGTCCTACCTAGGACTGAAGGGCCCAAGACCCCTCGGGTGTGGTCCTAGGTAAGACTGACGGGTCAGGTTGGGCCTACGGTCCTACAGAAGGCCAGCTATCCTAGGTAGGACTGCCCCTCCCTAGGGAGTCCCATCTTGGCCCCGGTGGTCCTATGCTCTGCTCTAGTGGGCCTTGGTTATTTAGAAATGTTTGGAAATTGCATAAATTATCCCTCGAATTCTGCACAACTGCAACCTTGTACACCATGCGACACATTTGATTGGTTTGTTAAGTGCTAAGTGAAGTGAGAAATTGGGACCACACAATGTATATACAGCTCAAGGCAGCCGAAAATAATGAAATTCCACGAAATGTGAAGGGAGGGGTATTTTCTTTTGTTTTATGGGAATGATCATGTACAAAATTCAATCAATCAATATAGTGAACTGGGACTTTAATGTTTTATCATTTCACACACCCAAAGCTCAACTCATGGCAACATAAAATAACAGGGTGTTCTCCTTGAGTAAACTCGGGTGCTATTCAGTGGCATCATGTGAAGCATTTTGATCTATAGTTTCAGGTACTCAAGTGACACATTTCCAATACCACCGAATACCACCATTTTATTCTTGAATTGAGATGAAGGGATTAGTATACAACTATACATAGTATGGGTGGTTGGGGTGCCTAACACCTTCCCCAATCAAGACACTTACTTTATGTCTATATTATTTCTTCTTTGCCTAATATTTTGCACCATAAATCATGTCTATTCTTATAGCCATAATTTTGTATTGTTGTTTCCCATCTTGTATAAAGGAGGGTTGCATCAGGTTGGAAGATGACATAAAACCCCATGCCCTACTAAAATTCATTGTCTCACTAGTGAGCAAATGCTTTTAAAATATTCATATTCATGGTTAAAGCATTATATATACTTTTTCTATTTTTTTACTTCATGACCCCTATTTACTTAAGGATTTTAGAAGTATTTCATGTTGGATGATCTCGTTATTTAATTGATAAAACTATGATGTTTCTTGATATATATCCTGATTAGTTGGGCGTATATGTATATTATTTATCATTTGATGATATTTCTTGCAAATGATAAAACTCAAGGGAATAATGAGTGAAATTTTATGTTAAAAGTATTTTTATTCATTATAAAATCTTATTTAATTTTGAAAATACTTTACATATAAAAAATTCATTATTTGCAAGAGGTCTCAAGTCAAAATGGTGAATGGTTTAGATCTTTGGGTTTTCTATAAAAAAAATATTTGCTAGCAAGAATTTGACATAGATTATAATATTGAATGGATGCTTATGTTAAAAGTTTTGTAATAGAGACCTTTAAGCAATTTCACTCAATTTCTTAAGCAAACCAAAATATGTTGGGGACATCCAAATATTAAAATTGAGATAAGAGTCTTATTGAGGTGTTTTGGGTTTATAAGAATCTATTTGATCACACCTTAGAGTTTAAGGCTGTCTTTGGCTTGCGATATTAGATTGTTATTTAGACTAAGATTGTGACCTAAGCACTTATTAGGGTCATTTGGTGCACGAATTGCCAAGATTACACTTTGCTTATTTCACGTTCATGTAAAAAAGTGTGATCCAAATCCAGAACATCACAATACAAGTAAGAAGGCACCAAGTTATTCATACATCGGGTGTTGAAATTCAATGTTAGTATGGTACGTATTTTCATAAAATAAACATAGAATTTCCCTTATCTCTCATTATCATGCATTCCTTAAGCGAAGGCTAGTCTGGCGCCATCATCATCGACCTTACCAAAGCAACTTTGATCATCTAAGGTACAATGGTTCTTCCACCTTCTCCTCCCTTCTTCTTCTTCTCTTTCTATCCCTTTTTCCAACATGGGTATACTGAAGAGAATTCTAATTTCAAGGTGGGTTTGAAAGGGGTGGTGGCATTGGAGTCGTAGAGATTTGTAAACTTGAAATGGGATTGTTGAGAAAATTTGGTTTGGGTCTCAAATTTGATGTCATTGCAAAATGCTTGGTGTGGAAATTTGAAGATATTATTTTAAATATTTCATGGATTGTAGGATTTCATTGGTCTTTATAGGAATTTTTTTCTTTGATGGGTTGGTAAAGGAAACAACTTCTCATATATGGTTTTGTAAATACACCACCAATGAACTTGGGAACAATCACTGCCTACATGAGTTGGAGAACTGAACAATGGGGCCAAACCAAAAACAAGAAGAAAAAGAAAATAGTCACTAACTCTTATTGGTTGTGAGATTGATTTGTCAAGTATTTTTCAAGTGAAAACCAATTTGTGATTTTCTTGAATCTTGTTTTATACACTTTTCCACTTGATTCACATGTTTGTAATCCTTTTTTTTATGTGTTCTTCACCTTTAAAGAATTAAAGGTGAACAAATAGGGTTGTTAATCAAGCTAGGCTAGGCTGGGCTAAGGTCAACCCAAGCCCAGCCTAAAATGTATGACCTACGTCCGAACTTGGCCTGATTTCAAATAATGGCCTTCGTTATGAGTTCGGTCTAGCCCAAATTTAACATGCATTTTTTTTTGGTGGGTTGTTGTTTTCAACCAAAAGGTTCCACCCGAATAATAGAGGGAGAAAATAGGCACGACTATTGTGGTTTCACTGTTTTGATAAAATAAAAAAGGGGGGGAGTAGAGAAGGTAACTAACGATGAAAATAGCCTTAAATGGAAAATAATTCTTGGAAAGAGAGTGAGAGAGAGAGAGGCTGATGTTAAAGTTAGGGACATCATAGCCTCTGTACTTGAGCATCTCCATCACAATCTGTCATAGCCTCTATTGTAGCCTTCATTCATCCTTTCCTTCTAACACATCCAAAGCACAAGTAAACAAACAGAATTAAAAAAGAAAAAAAATGCAATAACCAGTAAACCCATCTCTCTCTCTAAAAGAATAAAACTCTATTTAATATTGTCTCCCCTTCAAATAAAAAAATAAAGTGAAAAGAAAGACGATAGAGAATGCCAGAGATGGATGGATCAGCAAAACCTCCACAAATCTCTAAAAGGTTTCAAAATTTTGCATTGGCTTTCAATACCAGAACCATCAAATTCTTCATAGAAGATGAAGCAATCATCAACGGAATTCTTGTCTCTCCAACTCCTACTATCCATATCCTTTACAATTGCTCAATTTCTCTCCCCCTCTCTCCCTCTCTATGTTAATTTTTTTTTGCTTTCTTTCTTACAATTGCCAATGGGATTAGGGCTAGGGTTAGAGTTATACTTTTCTTTGTTTTAGTTATACACCTTTGGATTAAGATTTAATACAAGGGTGTATGTTTAATCAAACTAGTGTACTGTATAATAATATATACTTTTAGTAGGGCCAAGTTGGTGATGTAAGCCAGGTCGCACTAACTTACATAAGGCAATTGGATTGGAAGAAAAAGTCCAAACCTTGGGCTTGAGTCGGTTTGGTGGTTAGACCTTTGGACCAAATTTGGTTCACGGGTCAATTCATGTAACAAACCTTAATGAAGTTTGTTGGAGAAGCCTTTAAGGGCTTTTAAAAGGTCTTGACTTTGTTATCTTAGAACTAGAAGAGATATCGGAAACAGGAGTTGGTTGCATGGGAAATGCTCTTTTATGCTTTCTAGCTACATTGGAAATGTCTTTTTATATTTTCTAGCTTCCTATGAAATATTCTATTTTGACTTTTTGTGTACAAGGCATTCAATGCCAAGTTAGTGGATTTTGTAGAGATTTCCTTCCATCATTTTCTATATAAGGGGATGTCTTATGTATGTAAGGAACTTTTTGCAACATATATAAAATATTTCTCTTCTTGGTAGCTCTCATTTTTTAAAACAAACCACAAGTAGTGGGTAATCTTGGCGTGAAGATTTTTGGTTCAAGAGCGAAGTCTCCTTGGTTCTCTTTGGTGACTTTTCCTCTCTTTAGCAACTTGTCTTGCTTTGGCAACCGCTTGAACATGCCTTCAACTCTTGTAGTTGTGTCTACTTGTGTTCCCTTAAATGGGTCCTCAACTCCTTATAGTTGTGTGTGGTTGTGTTCCATTGCATTAAGGAACAAGCTTGAGCATAGTCTATTTGCCTTGGTTCCGTAAAGACAATGGGCACAACTTTATAATACTTCGGTGTGGATAAATTTCTGTAAATTCATTTGTATGGATAAAACAATTCATCTGGCAGGTAAATCATTTTATCTAGTGGATAAATTAACTCATATGGCGGATAAGTAAATTCATCCATGCGGATAAAACCGCTGATTTCACCTTCCACCTCTCCCGTTCATCATGCACTCCATCCGTGCCACTTTTGGGCTGTGTCAGTTGGTATCAAAACTCAGTTGTTGGATCCCTTTCATTCATGGCACCATGTAACCATGGACATGGAAGAACTACCGCTATTAAAGACACTATTGTTGTGGATTAACAAAAGGAAATAACACAACTTTGAAGGCAAGTCAAGATGCTTTCCCATCGCCTTGTGCAAATTGAAACTCCTTATGATGGTGATGATGATGGGTCAAGAATTATTTGATAACCCTTTTCATGACTGTGCTTCATTACATGAGATAGCTGCGAGGGAAAATAGAAGATGGGATGAACATAAATGGGATAGAGGATTTACAATTGAAATCTTTGTTTAAAAGATCATTGGTTACTTGGAAAACTTGGCGAGTTACTTGACCTGGCAGAGTTTCTAGCTAACCAGGTGCCAAAACTCAGATTTTGTCAACAACCTGGTTGCCTTATAACTCGGCTTCTAAGTAACTCAGATGAGTTTGTGAGAAATTGCCCAAGTAACTAGGTTTTAAGGTCATTATATATTCAAACCCAAATTGAATTTTCAATAATAAAATAATGGACACTGTAGTCGCTCAGATCACCAACACAAACATGAGAAACTCTGCCATCCCAATACAACCTCTTAATGTTTCTTGAAAATTAACATCTTGTTTTCCAGGATAGTTAAGAGACTTGTGACTGATTTTTTCCACTAGAATCATCTCTTCAACTAGTGTTAATCTACTGTAGACGAAGACCATCACCATTTTGTTGAGAGCTCCTTGATGAAAGGAAGACGATTAAGAGGGAGAGGGAGAGAAGGGTAAAGTATTAAAAGAAGGAAAGATGAATAGGTATGTTTTGGGAATTTTGCAAAGAAAAACTAATGATTTTGACCTGCAATGACTTTACATTATGAACTGAAGTCACTAAAATACCTCCAGTTATTCCTCATAACTACAATATTTTAGTGTTGGACATCTATAACCACCTCATGTTTCTTGTCATTTCCTTTCTTTAAAAAATCATGAAGATTATTTTTCTTTTAATAAAAAACCTTTTATGTTAAATTACCATTACAATACATGAGATGTGTGACAATACATGTTACTGTAAAAAATTGTTTTTTTATTTTTTCTTTTTAAATATTAATATACTTTTGTTGTAACCTACTGGTAACTAGGAATGAGTTATCGGGTAACTTAAACTGGTAGACTTTCAGTCACCAGACCGATCTAAGTTTTTAAACACTGGTTGAAATTTGCGAATTTAATGATGGGTTGCAAGTTGAAGAATTTCTTGATTGGCTTTCCATTGTTAAAAGAATCCTAGACTTCAAAGTTGTTCGCAATGATAAGAAAGGTTAATTGGTAGCCTTAAGGCTATGAGGAAGAGGATCCGCATGGTGGGATCAATTCTTGATGATAAGGGAACAAAGAGAAAAATCACGTATCACAAATTGGAAGAAAAATGAAGAAAATGATGAGGGAAATTTTCTGCTTTTTAACTATACCCAAACCATTTATCAAAGACTGAAAAATCTTTGTAAAGGAAGTAAGTCCATGAATAACTACGCAGAAGAATTTTACCAATTGATTTCTAGAATTGATGTCACTAAAAATGAAGAACAAAGAGTGACATGTTATATTGGGGGTTTAAAGCCATCCATCCAAGATGTCTTTAACCTTTATACTTTATAGATTGTTTCAAAATCTTTTCAAAGAACTTTGGTTGTTAAAAAACATTAAGGCCGACGACATGCTGGATTTTCTCAAGAGTATGGAGAAAGAAATATTACAAGAAATGTGGCAACTCAAAGTGCTACAATAGCTCAAAACCATGCAACTATTCAATGATCTCAAAGAGGAGGTCGTGTAGCACCTATGAGCCATCCAAACATTAATATGCATGTGAAAACTACTAGGGAAGTAAGACCATTCAATGTTTTAAATGTGGTAAACCAGAGCATCAAGCAACGGAATGCCATAAAAGTGCTAGCCGGGAAAGAAAACAACAATTAAATGAAGAAGAGAATGAAGAAATTAAAGAAGTGCAAGAAGAGTGAATTGAAAAGAAGAGGAAGAAGAAGATGCCATTACACAAAGTGATGTGAGAGTGTCACTTATAATCTAGAAAAATCTTCTCATACTAAGGCAAGAATAGCAAGAGGATTGGTTTCGCACCGATATTTTCCACACCATATGTACTGTTGGTGGTCAAGTGTGCAAGGTCATCATTGAGAGTGGAAGTTGTGAAAATGTGGTTTTCTTAAGAAGCTATGAACAAGTTGAAGTTAAAAAGTAAAAAACCATCCAAATTCTTACAAGCTTACTTGGTTCAAAAAAAGGAAATGAGGTGATTGTTAGCAAACATTGCCTAATCTCACCTTCCATTGGCAACCGATATTTTGACAAGATCATGTGCAATGTGGTAGCCATGGGTGTTTGTCATATTCTTTTGGGATGGTCATGGCAATATGACCGCAAAGAAATACATGATGTGTTCAAAAACACCTACACTTTTTATAAAAGATAATAAGAAGATTATCTTAGTCCCAATAAAGGAATAAATTAAACCCTAGCCTAAGGAAGGGAAGGATAGTAATTTTCTTTCTATGACTAAGTTTGAAGAATATGTGGCTGAAATTATAGTGTTTTTATGCTTTGATGACTCAAAATGAACCTTTAGATGAGGTCATGCCTATAAAAGTTCAACCACTACTTAAAGAATTTGAAGATGTCATGCCAATAAACTTACCTCTAGGTTTGCCTCCAATGAGTGACATTCAACACTAAATAGATTTGTTCCCAGGATCAAGTCTACCAAACAATGCTCACTATAGGATAAGTCCCAAGGAGCACAAGGAGTTAAGTAGGCAAGTCAATGAGTTGTTGGAAATGGGAACATTAGAGAAACCATAAGTTCATGCATTGTTAGTCCCAAAGAAAGCTGGGTCATGGCTCATGTGTATAGATAGTAGAGTCATTAACAAAATCATCATTAAGTATCATTTTCTTGTCCCAAGGTTGGATGACATGTTGGACCAGCATGTGCTAAAATATTTTCGAAGATTGATTGAAGAACGAGTATCATCAAATTCATATCAGAGAAAGAGATGAGTGAAAAGCTGCATTCAAAATGCGAGAAGGATAATATGAGTGGATGGTTATGCTATTTAATTTGCCAAACGCGCCTAGCACATTCATGCAAATGATGAATCATGAGCTAAAGCCAACCACAGGAAAGTTTGTGGTTGTGACTTTTGATGAAATTTTAATATATAGTATACCTCTTGACCTACACAAACAACACCTTCAAGAAGTCTTCACCACTCTTAGAAAAAAAGCAGTTATTTGTTAACTGAAAAAAAAAAAGTATTTTTTTATGATAGACCACATGATATTCTTGGCTTATGATGTATTTGTAGAAGGATTTTGAGCAATCCAATCCAAACTGAAAGCTATTCTTTAGTGGCCAACACCTAGTAGTGTACATGATGTGAGAAGCTTTCTTGGTATAACATCCTTTTATCATCGATTCATCTAGAATTCCAGTACCATTGTTGTTCCAATTACAAATTATATGAAGAAATGTGTTTTTTAGTGGACTAATGAAGCAAATGAGACCTTTCAATTTATCAAAAAATTGATTGTCAGAAGCTCCAATCCTTGCATTACCAGACTTCAGTAAGATGTTTGAAGTAGATTGTAATATATCACGAGTTAGCATTAGTGCAGTATTGAAACTATACAAGTGCAATAGTATTGAACAAGGTCAAATCCACAGGGATTGACTTGTGTAAAAAAAAACAAAGATTACAAAAGAAAAGAAATAGAAAATAAAAGAGATTTGATTCAGGTTTCCACACCATAGTATGAAGCAACAATAATGTAAAAATAGGAAAACAATAATAAATGGACCTAAGGCTTCAAAGATCCATTTAATAACTTGTAACTTATTTTGGATCAAATTATCATGGTTAGAATCGAATAAAGATTCCACATGACCGAAAGATCACACCGTTATAACAATACGCATAAGAAATAATTACAAAATTGAATGTTTAGAACAATTATGTATTTTCTTAGCAAGTCATAGGGATTTTCTAATCAATTATCGTACCCAAAGTTAACGATAAATCAAAAAAAATTATAGGCTTGAACAATAAACAAAATAAAATAAAAAATTCAATAAAACAAATTTTGCATTAAAATCCAAAATAAAATTACAAATAACTAAATTTCACATCTTACCTTAGTTAGGCCTTTACCCCATCATCCTCACAACAAAAGCCATAAAAATAGAAGACTAAAACCCTAAAAATTAAAAAGAGGAGAGAGGAGACAAAGTGATAATTTCCTCCATAATTGCTCCCTTTTTATAGAGAAAAAACAGAGAGAAATCATTGGTTAAAAGATTCACAAACTTTCTAAATTCTCAAGTTTTGAAATTCGCTCAATCTTGCCTTCCATTTTTTACCATGAAATTGTAGATCATCGAATCTTCTTTATAACACCACCATCTTTGCCTTAATCTAACTTTTGAGTCAAAAGTTATAGGAAAAATGTTGAACATTACTCAAAACCTCATTTTTAATGAGTTTTCCAAAATTAGCATAGAGTCAAGATATTTTTGCACATAGGCCCCACACATTTTTGACTTGATTGACCCATGTTTGAATTGACCCAATCTCCAATTATCCTTCTCTTTTAATATGGACCCTTGAACTCCCTTGGGTGCTTCATCTTCACTTGATTAAATTGGTTGGTGTTGATCTCTCTCACTTTTGACTTTATCTACATGGGTTAGCTTTTGTTAATGGGCTTTAATCTCCAATTGGGCTTTTATTGAGTTCCTATAAGAGAAAATATAAAATTTACATAAAAAACCTAAAAATACATATGAAAGATATGTAATAATGAATGTTAGAATTAGAATAAAAATGCAATTTCCAATACTTATCACACACCCCAACTAGCATATTGCTAGTCCCTAGAAATCTATATGATCCAAAAAAATAAAAAAATATAAAAAGGAAACACAAAGAAAAAACATCCAAAGCAAATTGCCACATTTGCATGCACTCTTGACTATATTTAGCATATGCAATAAGCCCCTAAACCCCTAGGTTACCCCTAGTGGATGAATTTGACTTGTGAGGGATTGTAATAGATATACCCAAAAAATTTAAATCAGGTGCAACAAACTTTCCATACACCTAAGCAAATTTTTAGGTTACAAGCACCTCTCAAGTTTCACACTTAATGAAAAAATCTAGTTGGGACTTTCCATCCTTAAAATGATGTAATTTGCACATCTTATTCAAAATAATAAATGTAAAGAATAACCAATAATCCTCCATATTTTCTTATAAAATACAAAAAAAAGCTACATAAATCAATCAAGATATCAAATTAAGAATTACTCAAGCACTGGTTATTACAAATTTTTAGCCATTTATTCCACACACAAAAAAATCAAAATAAAGTCCAAAAAACTAACTCCCCATTAGAGAAACTTCTAAACAATGTCTTTGAGTGCATGTGTAGTCTGACAAATAACTAAAGGGTCAGTATCTTAAAGCGGAGGAGAACGCCTAATCACCAAAGAGATGGTTGGATTAACTTAAGGACCCAATTTGAAACTAAGCTACTTGTCTGGGTTAACAAACGATTTGAATGTTCACTTTAATACCTCATGGATTTTATCTGTGATATTTCAGTATACTTGTATTTTTACAATGATGGCTTTCACCCTATTTTATAAAAACAAAAGTAATATTGAAAGTATGACCATTTTTTTTCTTTGTTTTTTTTTCACTTAGTCTCTTTGACACTTTTTCATTATATTCAACACTTCATTTTATTCTTTTTTTTTCTACAAATAGGTAGCCCTTTTTAGTGTACCCGGTCTAATTCATTGATTGCTTTCTAAAACATGTTTATACTCAATTCTATTTTTCTTTTTTCCCAGCCAACCAAATGAATAAGGTAGTCAAAGTTCATTAGACTTGGTTTCTCCAAACACTCTAAAAAATTAATAGGTCAACCACTACTAAATTCAATATAACTCTAGAAATTAGTTAGATGTGTAGTTTAATTTCAAAGATCAACAATTTTTAAGATTCACTATATGAGAGTTAATAACAAAGACTCAATATTAAAAACATTTGAATTTAGCTAATTAAAATCTGTTTTACCCTATGCTCCCATAATCTAGAATTTAATATCTTAAAAGCAAGCAAAAAGAGAGATGATAGCAAAGAGAAAAATTATGAATTTTTTTTTTAAATCTAAAAAGAAGGAGGAATGTTAGTCCATACTATTACAAAAATTATCCAAACAATAAAGCACAAATCCACAACCGCAACCTAAATTGAACATTGTCCTCTATGTTTTAGTAATGAAGCATCACAAATATTGAGAAATAATAGAAAAATGAGGGTACAAGAAAACATTATATGGATAGAAAATAAGCTAGTATACCCACACAAAAAAACTAATGTACACCAAAATCTGTCTCAAGTGAGAGAAAGAATCAATCCTAGTAATTATGATATTCCAAAGTTATGGACTCAACTTCTGGGATGAAATTTTCTAAGAATGGTTTTAGACATTGTCCATTAACCTTGAAAGTATTACCATTATTTAGATTTTCAATCTCAACAATCCCATAAGGATAAACCAGTTTAACAATAAATGGATAGGTCTAACGAGTTCGCAACTTACTTGGAAAAAGATAGAGCCTAGAATTGTACATGAGAACTTTCTGAGATGGTTCAAAGGACTTACAGAAAATATTCTTATCATGAAATACCCTTATCCGTTTCTTGTAAATTCTAGCACTTTTGTAAGCATCATGTCGGATTTCTTCTAACTCATTGAGTTAAAGCTTGCGAAGCGAACTTACTTTATCCAAATTAAAATTGAATATCATTATTGCCCAGTAAGCCTTGTATTCCATTTTCATTCAAAGACTAATCAATATAGTGACATTCTAATTGGGGTTTTGAAAGTCGTTTGGTAACCCAAAGCGTATTGGTTAGTCATAATGACTAATCCTTACAATCAGGATTCATCGTCTTTTGTAAAATATTTTTATCTCCCGATTAGATACTTGTACTTGTCCACTTGTTTGTGTGTGATAGGGTGCAACAACTTTATAGGTTATCCCGTACTTTTTTATCAATGCCTTAAAAGGAAGATTATAAAAGGGCGTACCCCAATCCCTACTAATGACTCGAGGCATTCTAAACCTTGATAAAACATTTTCTTTTAAAAATCTCAAGACCGTTTTGTGGTCATTGGTTTTGCATGGAACAATTTTGATCCATTTTGACACATAATCAACGGCTACTAAGATATAAAGATATCCAAAAGAATGAGGGAATGGTCCCATGAAATCAATGCCCCAACAATCAAATATCTCAATAATCAATATTGGGTTAAGAGGCAACATATTTCGATGAGATATTCCCCCTAATTTTTTATAACGCTCACATACTTTGCAAAAATCATGGGTGTCCTTAAAAAGAGTGGACCAATAAAAACTACATTGAAAATTTTTGCTGCAGTCTTTTTAGCTGAAAAATGACCACCACATGCTTCAAAGTGATAAAAAGAAATAACACTTATACATTCAAAATCAGGCACACATCTCTTAATGATTTGATCTGGACAATACTTAAACAAATATGGATCATCCCAGAAAAATTGCTTTACCTCATTGAAAAATTTATTCCTATCTTGTTTGGTCCAATGATTAGGAATTCTACCAGTAGCAAGATAGTTTACAATATCTGCAAACCAAGGCAAATGAGAAATACCAAACAATTGCTCATCAGGGAATATGTCATTGATCGGCATTGTCTCCAAGGAATCAGAAAATA
>JAOXJP010157704.1:0-12967 GCA_025762735.1 Platanus orientalis
ATCCGCCGATCCGATACGATCCGGATCGGTTTTTGGCATAGACGATCCGTTCCGCCGATCCGAGATTTAAAACCATGCAAACTATGAGAGGAGGGCTAACCAGTCAAACATTCAAGAGCAAAATCACACCCACCAAAAAGAGGAAGATGAGACAGACATCCATATAGGAGGGCACACTCTTTAACTTGTTGCAAGGAGGAAATTTTGTCTTAAGAATTACGTGCATTTTACTTTGCCCAAAGAGTCCAGAAAATCACATGTGGGGTGCTTTTCCACATGATCATTCTTTATTGGGAGAAGACACCATGATTTTCCTACAAAATCATGACTGAATCCCATAGATAATATTTTATTCAATGCTAATAGCATAGGATTTATATTAAATAAAATATAATATTATTTCTTGGATCACTTTCCAATCGATTCTTCAAACATTTCTACTTGTTTCTCTAGAGGCTTCTACTTATTTCTATAAATACATTCCACTTGCTTCACTATACTTCCCAAAGGTGGGAAGCACGCTTCCCCACTACTTGGGGAAGTGGAATGGAATTAGCTTTCTAAACAAGCTTCCCACATTGTACCAAGCTTCCCTGCAAATGGTCAAAGCCATGTTTATGATATAAATAAAAAGTTCTCAAGGCATGTAACACACACAAAACCTTCTTCTTCATCATCGTCGTCTTTTTTTATTGTTCGCATTTTTTCCTGCAAATCCTCCTAACTTTACAAACTTGGTATTAGAGCATGGATCTTAGATTCTTTTTTGAAGTAAATAATTCCTCCAACAACTTGCCAACATCATCTATTTGTAGAGCTGATGTCAGCAACTATATGAACAATCTCCACCCTATAGTGAGATTTGTACATGGGAATCAGAGAATTCGATGGTTATGTCTCGGCTGTTACATTATATGCAACACCAAATTAGTAGAAGCTTCTTAATCTTGAGGACTGGAAAAGAAATTTGGGACTCAACTATGCAAAACATAATCTCAAACAAAGAATATTGTAAGACTGCATCAACTTTTCCAAGATATCTTATTTGCGATGGACGGAGAAATCTATATAAGAATACTATTTGTACGAATATTGAGTCATGGTGATTCACCTTCACCGAGTCATAAGTATATATCAGTGAGGAAAGCATATAGGTAGCTATGCAGCTTTCTCCAATTAATAATAATCGTTAAACTACGGTGCCTTCATTTGCCTCTTTCAAAGGAGTAAAGGGTGATTCAGAAAGGTAATAAAGGAGGGAGCAACAATGATGAAAAATATTATGTCAAGTGTGAGCATTGTGGTTGTTCTCACCACACTAAAGAAAGGTTGCTTCCAAGGAAGAGTGAAGGTCAACTAGTAAATGTTCTCACCAAAGCAATGATATGGACATCATGGTTGAAGTGAACCCACGTGACATTTGGGTGGGACCCACATGTGTGGTAGCAAAGAGAAGGGGTCATGTGGATCAAGGGAGCTGAATCATTTTGTGTTTGGTTAATTTTATTCAGGATTATTTTTAACCTTCTCTTATTTATGTGTTGAGTTTATTTTAGAGTTCTTATGTAATTAGGAGTCTTTAAGTCAAAGTTGTAATCTTGTCACTTTTCTTTAGGCCATATTTTAGAATGTCAAAACTTATCCATTTTGGTTGATTTTGGTGTCATTTGAAAGAGGACCAAAATCTTGAGAATCCGATGTGATTTGAAAAAGAGATGATCAAATTACTAATGGGATATCAGCAAGTGGCAAAAATAGAACTTAAAAGTCTTTTAATTATTTAATATGGAGTCTTTATATCAAAGTCATAGTAGGTTTAGGATTAGTTTATGTCAAGTCCTAGTTGGTTTAGGAAAAAGTAGTGGGTCTATAAAAGAACCACAACTCTTATGTAAATTGATGATGCCTCATTGAATAAATAAAGTTTTGTTTTAGGACAAGAAAGAACCCTATGGCTGGTGTTGTCTTCCTTTCTCTTCAAACTTTGTACCAAGTTTGACACTTAGGTAGGGTTTTCCTAAGTGATATCGTGAGAATGGTCTCCTCACATTAGATATTTCTTCTTCTTCTTCTTTTTCTCTTCACTTTCTTTATCTTTTTTTTTTATTTGTTGTTCTTGGTTTCTCCATTAAAGAATCTTGGAAGGTTTAAGTTCTCATGATTTGATAAATCAAATTAAGTTTAAAATTCATGAAATTTTGACCATAGACCACTGATAGGCATCAAAATCTACTATTAAAATTTCGTAAATTTCTAATGTGTCAGTAGGGTATTTGGTAATTTTGGGTTCCAACCCAGAAATTCCAGAATTGCCCTTTTAAGTTTTTTTCTTCTCTTTTTTCCATCTTTTCTTGTTTCAATTCATATAAACCCCTCTAATTAAGTATTTTCTTCTATTTTCAATAAATCTTTATTACTTAAAGTTCAATTCTTGGTTCTTTAACTTTATTCTTGCTTCCGCTTCATCACTTTGGGTTTTATTGAGATTATTGGCTATCATTCTACATCAACTTTGGTATCATCTTCATTGTGCTGCATCAAATTTGGTATCAGAGCCAAGTTGCAACTAATTCTTATCTAGTTATAATCCCGGGATGAAGGAATATATGTAGTGAAGGTATTTAGATCATATTGTACTTGAGTTGATATACATTATCATGGATCTATAAGAGTTGAGATATACATATAAATAAATACCACTGTATGTAGAGATACACAACTCTCGCATGATTGACCCAATCTATCAGGTATACTCTCTTTTCTTCTCTTTTCATCTTCTTCCTTCATTTCCACTCCTCGTTTTCTCCTCATTACAGGTCTGTAACTTGGCATCAGAGCATGGCGACGTGATCGGGACACCATTGCAAGCATAGGGTAGTGTTGATGTCAGCATTCGTACGGCTTATATTAGCAAGGTCGTACAATGTCAGAGGTCGGATCCTCTAGGGTTTTGGTCGATATTGGTTGCAGGTACTTATAATGATTTTTCCAGAATTTTTTGAAGCCCCGAAATGTGTTTCCCGAAGCTTTTTTTAAATCTTTAAAAAAAAAAAAAAAACCAAATCTGACGAATCCAATCAAATTGGGATGTTTTTATTCAATCAATCTCAAGTGGATGTGTCGATTTTTTATAGAAGGACTCAACTTGATTGACACTTCATTTTTCGACTCAAAAGTCAATGTCAGACATTGTTTGTGTATTCCCCTATAATTTTTTGCTCGAAAAAAATTATTATTTCACTAATTGGATCATTATGGATCCTATTATTATATGTGTTGAAGCTTCCCTAAGGTTTTCTTCAATGCTTGAGGTTCAGATTTGCGACCTAGCCGCCTCACGACTTACATGGTTACTGTTAAAAGGCTATGTAACCGTGTAACCAAGGTGTGAGATCAAAGTTATTCGATTTTGTTGGGTATAGTGGTTGATTAGACCTATGTGAAGGTCTGTTCATGTTTCAGCCTCTCGTAGCCTTGTTTTTCTTGATACAGGATGTTAGAAGAAAGCCAGAGTTCAAGCCAAACTATGAGGGACACAAGTAAGAGTGATGTGGGTAATATCCAAATTGTTGGAGATACATCTCAGCCCTAGATAACGACTGTGAAGCTTGATAGAAACAACTATCTTACTTAGTCCAAGTCTATATTGATCTTTATTCAAGGAAAGGACAAGGAGAAACATCTAACTGGTGAAATAGATGTGCCTTCACATAATGATCCTGGTTATAGGAAGTGGAAGACGGAGAATGCAATTGTCATGAGCATGGGCTGGTTATTAAATTCCATAAAACAGGAGATTAGTGAGCACTTCTTTTTCCTGAAAATAGCCCATCAAATATGGGATGCCTTGGTAAAATAATATTCTGAGATGGGTCACTCAACTAAAGAGCATGAGTTGAGGTAGAAAATTGTTCGATTCAAACAAGAAGACTAACCACTTGTTATCTACTACCAAGGAAAATGTGGGATGAATCGGAACAATATAACACGCATCTCCTTGCTTGCGTAAAAGATACCACAGAGTATAAGAAGCATGTTGAGAGCATCCAAATATTTGAGTTCTTAGATGGGTTAAATCTAGAGTACGAACAGGTGTGGGTCCTAATCCTTGGGAAGGATCCTTTGTCGTCTTTAAATGGGGTGTATGCTCATATTCACAAGGAAGAAAGACGCCGAGGAGTGATGAATTTATCTTCATCTTTTGAGAAATCAGCATTGGCCTCTACCTCTACTAGAGGTGGCCGTGGTGGAAATACAAGACATGACCATGATGGTGAACTTAGTTTCACTTCTGATGACAGGGGCCACCACTCAAGTGTGAACATTGTGTCCAGTATAGGCACACTAAGGACCAGTGTTGGGATCTCCATAGACGACCCCAAGATCTATTTTCACTCTCTTCCCAACGAGGTAGGTCTGGTAGTGGTAGAGGAGGAGATCGGTTTGGGATTAGCAGATTTAATGCTCAATCAATCACTACTACTATACAACACCTATAGAGATGACAACTCCAGTACTAGCCCCAGCTTCTATGCCCTCTGGTTCTTTAGATGGGGGTCTATCTAGAGATGAAATTGAGGCCTTCAAACGTTCTGTTTCACAACTGGAGCATCCTTCTAATGCACCTACATCATCTTTCACACATTCAAGTACATATGCATTTACCTTATCTGCCTCTGTCTTCAGTCCACAGTGCTCCTAGATTATTGATTCAGGGGCCTCTCACCATATGACCAGTATGTTGTCCCTCTTCACATCGTATAGTGTCTGTTCAACAAGGAAAAGGTCCAAATTGCTAATAGCTCCTTTTTTTCTCTAACTGGACAATGGGATATTCCTGTCACCCTTAATCTACGTTTGTCATCTGTTTTACATCTTCCTAACTCCATTCTAAATTTTTTATCCATTAGTCACATTACTAAGAATCTTAACAATTGCATTACTTTTTTCCCTTCTCATTATGTGTTTCAGGACATAGTAACGAAGAAGACAATTAGTTTTGAGCATGAGAAGGAAGGCCTATATCTCTTGGATTCCAGTTTACCAGTAGCAATGTCAATAATAAAGAGAAATTCAACCGCCTCCGGATTAGATGAGTTATTCACTTCACATCGTTATTCAGGTCATTTATCTTTTTCAGTATTGAGGAAATGTTCCCTCAATTTTCTTACTCTTAGTCTACTTTCTTTTGTGAGCCATGTCAGTTGGCCAAGCATTATAGGTCTATTTACCCCATTAGCAATACAAAGAAAAGTCGCATTCCATTTTCACTTGTGCACTCTAATGTGTGGGGGCCTTCCTTTACCAAATTTTTTGTCTAGTTTTCAATACTTTGTGACATTTGTGGATGATCACTCTCGTGCCACTTGAGTTTATTTGTTAAAAATAAGAATGATGTATTTTGCAGCATTTAAATCCTTTCATAACATGGCTATTGCCCAGTTTAACACCAAACTTCAAGTTTTGCGATCTAATAATGATGGAGAATACATTTCTTGTGAGTTTTCCTCCTTTCTTGATTCGTTTGGCATTATTCACCAAACCACTTGTCCAGGCACTCCTGAGTAAAATGAGATAGCTAAAAGGAAAAATAGACATTTACTGGAGATTTCTCGTGCAATCATGTTTATAATGAATGTACCAAATACTTTTTGGTTTAAGGTTGTTCAAATTGTAGCTTACCTCATAAATAAGATGCCCTCGCTAAGGATGGCAATTTGAGTTAACGGGTGGGGTTCGTGTAGTGTCGAGATAAGGGTATACTACTATATGGCTCAACCTGAACCCGACCCATTTATTAATTGTGTCAAAGCACCCTCTTTGACCCAAAACACATTTACAATCAACCTTAACCCACTTATTTCGTGTTGGGTTTGTGTCGAGTTTGTGGGTTATGTGGTAATTTGTGTTGGCGGGTCAGATTTGTGTTATGTCAAGTATACGACTATATGGGTCAACCTGAACCCAACCCATTTATTAATCATGTCAAAGCGGGTCGACCTGCTTTGACCCGAAACACGTTTACAGTCAACCCTAACCCACTGATTTCATGTTGGGTTCATGTCGGGCTCACAGGTCATGTCAAACATTGCCACCCCTAGCCCTCAGAGGTCCTCTCTCACAAATCCCCACTTGAAATTTTGTTTCTTGATTCATCCTTGCTTCCTTTGCTACCCGGAATCTTTGGATGCATTTACTACATATATGTGCCCAAATCTGATCATACCAAATCAAATCCAAAGGCACTAAAATGTGTTTTATTAGGCTATAGGATAAATCAGAAATGGTATAAATGCTTTCATCCACTTACTCGTCATCATATTGTGTCTCAAGACGTGACCATTTTTTAATCAATTCAATTTTTCTCTCCTTATGGGACATCTCTTCAAGAGGAGCAGTTTGCAAGGGAAGAATTGCCCAGTTTTACTCTTCTTATTCATTTCCATGTCCTAGTTCCATCTTATCAATTTGATGACAAAGGTAGTACTAGTAGCAAGGGGGATTTCAAGTTTGAGTAGCAAGTGTAGACTCGAAAAAAGAAACAAGGGACTCTAGAAGAAGAAAGAGCACAGGACATGAATTCCCATGATCCACTCCAGAAGTCAACTTTTGATCCAGTTCTTGAACCGGATAACAGTCATCCTCTTCCTTCTCAATCACTGATGATCTTGATCTGCCCATAGCTCATAGAAAAGGTGTTAAGACTTGTACTCAACATTCCATGTCAAATTTTGTGCCTCTTTTCGTAGATTCTCTATGGCTTTGTCTCCTGTTTATGTCCCTCGTGTTGGATCCTATAGCGATCCTGGATGTCACATCATCTGCAAAAGTTGCCGAGTTCAATAAACTCAATAAAATAATAGAGTGGATTTTAGGGTCTTTGGTTATAGCTGTGCCATCGGTCTTCCCGTCCTCAGGCTGCCTACATACCCCTTTTCTGGGGGAATCAAGCCAAATGTAGTTCTACCAGACTGATCCGAGACATGGAGGTATCGTTATCACATTTCTTGAGGATAGTCGAGGGCTCCCACTATATGTGCAAGGGACCGTAAGCCTGCTAGCCCCGGGATACAACCAAACTCGGACCATGTCCTGTCTCTCAATGAGGTGCACTCCCCAGAGAGACCCGATACCTCTCATACAACTTATTGTCCATTCATGGTCGGGTATGCATAAAATCAAGTGACAAAATATGTCCAAATTTTATGAAAATTTCAGCAGAGTTTCACCGTAGGAAGGTGAACATCATATGTCAAAACTAAGTCACAAAGACAATGACCTCTAACATAGTGTCATTCTAAAAGGAACCATTGTGTGAGGATTTGGAGCACATGGACTCAAGCTACCACCGCTTGCAAGGGAGCGAGTCCATGTGCAAAAACGGACCCCAAGTCCAAGGATAGAAAGTGAAAGAATGAGAGGGAGAGAACCACATTTGCGGGCTTGAAAACCCATGGTCACTTGGCCACTTCTTCTTCTCCTCCTCTTCTTCCTCTTCCTTTCTTACTCTCGGCTCCCCTTTCTTGTTCTCCTTCCTTCTCTTGCCCACTAATAGGTTTTAACCTACTTTGGCCCTTTTTATAAGCCCTTAACCACCCTAGACACTTGTCCAAATTCGGATGGCAATCAATTAGGCAAACATGGGCGAATGGACCCTCGAAATGGGCATTTCTTACATCAGACGCAACTCTAGCTCTGTTTCGGGCCGTGGCAAATGAGCCCAGCCCGTGGCGAATGGACTTGGTTTTTCTCGTTCACGCACTTAGTCGTGACAAATGGACTTGGATCTTCTCATTCACGCACTCTAGACCGTGGCGAGTGGACTTGGTCCATCTCACTCGCGCACTCTAATCCGTGGCGAATGGACTTGGTTTCATCTCATTTGTGCACTTTAATCAATGGTGAGTGGAGTTTGTTCATCCCATTCGTGCACCTTTGAGCCTTCTCAGTTCTGCACGTTGGTTTAGCACTTTCGCACAGTTTTTTGGTTCATTCCCGCACTGGGTCATTCATGCACTGGTCCAAGTTTGAACCCTTTCCCACGACTAATCTAGTTCTATGAAAACCCATCTGTGATGTCGAAAAAGAATCTTGTAACCCTAATGCGACTCGCAACGATGCATACGTGCGAAGTGCAAAGTGCGCCTCAAGCACCCTTGCGCCCAAACCCTTGCCCGCACCCGAACCCGTGCCCGTACTTGTGCACGTGTGCGTGTGCGCAAGGTGCATAGTAGCAAGAAGCTAGAGAGAGAGGGCTCTCAGAATACACAAGGTAGTGGAGTGCTTAATCTTATATAGTGCAAATAGTTTTCTCAAGTTTCCCATGTGGGACTATTCTTAAAAGCAATTTTTGAACAATTTTGAAAACACCAAATTTGAAAACTTAATTAATGAGTTGTTAATAGAATTCTTAAATGGCATTAATTGCCATGTTAATAGAATGTCATTAAATGTCTTAGTTTTCAACAATCCTTCACTTGTTTTAAAAATTTTCAAAAACAGATATTTTACAGGTAATAAGTGAAGTCATTGTGCATCAGTGCATGGTAGATGTCCCTGGAACCAACACCTTGTAAAATAAATTACTGTCTATCTGATAATGTAGTGAAGTACCCTCAGAATGTAGTGAAGTACCCTACAACTAGTATCTCTTTTGACAAACCCAGCTCATTACATGTGCAGTCCTTTAGAGAGGGTTTACACATCTTATGATCGGCACTTTTGAGTCTGTGTTCATCCCAGCTTTACTGAAGGGCTCTAGAGACGACCTTGATCTCATAGGAAGTGAATAGCTTCTACCCTCAGAAAGGTGAGTATCATATTTGGTATCAAAGTACCTGACTTCGGCTAATGATGTACTCTTTCGAGATCTATCATGAGCGTGTTTCAGCTCCACCAAGGTATGTTTCAACCCAACTAGGGCATTTTCATCCCATATTAGGTATGTTTCAACCCATCAAAGCATGTTTCAGCTCAACTAGAGTTTGTTTAAACTCATCCAGAGCATGTTTTAGCTTAACCTAGGTGTTATTTCAACCCAACCCAAGTCTCCAGATTAAACTCATTAAGAGTAACCGATTGTAGTCCTAGACTTGCCATAATTCTCACTTAGTTCTCAACCTTCCATCCACAATTCCAAACTGTAAGCTTGAAGCACTACTCCACAACATCTTTTATGTGGCATTATCATAGGAATAAACTATAGTCACTAAGTGACGGTTGTGCTTCCCGTAGTACTGACTCGTTTACCCATTGAACCTTCGAACAACTTAAGTTGGTTTCCCATTGAACTTGAGACAGCCAGGTTGGGTGTCTATTAGCACCGCCTTATAGGTCTATCCGATCATTTTGACATTCAGAGAATAAAATTTCCAAGGCCTTTTTCACAAAACGGGTTAACCATCATGGATGGCACTACACTTCAGATAGCCCCAGGCTTATCGTGTATCAACCTTTCTAAGATGTATATCTTTTGGATAAGGCCTTTATCACTTATTGAGTGATTTTCTAACATTTCTTTCCCTCAAGTGCCTCCACTTAAATTTTCTTAGCAAGTGTCTTTGAGGTGTTAAAATCTGGATAACTAAACACAGGTGTTCCATAGGTATTCAAACCTAAGCAAGTACATCACATGCTTCAGGCACACTGTCCTGGTTCACCAGACATCAAGTCATCTCTCAGTAACCAATTGAGTTCCACGTGATTACAGACATAATCATAACACTGCTATACGTCAGGTTACTGTTTGAACTCATCGAATGGTCAATGCTTACGGCATATATATCTGTGCATCCACTGATATCACCATTCCTTAGTACCTATCCTTAACAGGATTTCTTTGGCTTTGATTCCCAAGGAATAAGCCACACACTACTTCAAGATTACATGGAGCTTCCTCCTATCCTAGCAATCACGAATTCAGATTTAATCAAACCCCTACAACAGACAATTTTCTGTGTTCGTAGACACTAGTATATCCATTCTAAATGGATTTCATGGTTGTTCGTATCCCCGATACATTTGAAACAAACCTTCTAACAATTAATGTCATTCACCTGTTCATTTCATGTATCTACTCCTATAACCTTTTTCAAGGTATTCTCGGAATCGCATAGTCCATGGCTTACTAAAGGCCATTCCAAACAGAGTTTCTAGATACTAAGATCTCCATCAGCCAACTGCTGATCTCATATTAGCATTTGCCAATATCACGGGTTTTACTATTGAGACACACTCAATCACGTTGAGCTTTACTCTAAGAGCTTTCTCCTTAAATATTTTGGATTATGTACATCAATCTCATCTGTCCTATAGACAGACTTGCTCTACAAAAATCAATGACAACCCTAGGTCTTTCATGATAGTCCTTGACTAACAGACCTTTGTATCTAAGACACTAATGCACCACATGTAACTCTCATTTGTCTTTTTCAGAAAAACAATGCATCATCTAGATACCAAATCCATTGCCATTGAGAGTACCATAACACATCATGTCATGATTCAGTGTTGTACTCTAGGATTTCTAACACATTCTAATCATTGTCGGGCATGACACTCTTCTGACTGCCACATGTGATGGCTTTCTTAAGTTTATCCTCTTAGGAAAACTTCTAGACTTATCTGATTTAAAAATTAAGAATTCTTACACAATCAGAATGACTATCTGATGGATTTTACTAACCTTAGGGCATTTGTCTTAGAACTAAGTTCTTTTGTCTAATAAAGGCGACAATGATGACCAATTAGTCAACAAAGAGCAGATTCCTCTGTCAAACCATTAGAACTGAGTTTCATCTAAAAACTCTTTTCATCTTGATTGGTACATGCCCTACTACAAAGATCCACCACACTCTTCTGAGTGCAATCTATATTATCTACCATCACAATCCTAAGGATTGCATCATTAGACATTGTGTAACAGTGCATTGCCACGTGGTATTATAGTAGACTTGGATTTCCATATGCTAGAACCAAATATGTTTGGTTTTCTTTACTCTGGCTTCTATACGAGGTTCTTGGTTTTCACCAATCCTCAAACTCATTAGTGTTTCTTGATATAGGCCTCCTTACCCCCACTATTTCTAAGATTTACTCAAAGAAATGTGATCTTACAAGATCTAGAACTTGAACTCATCTAGTCCTCTTGAACAAGTATTCTCATATTACCAATCTTTATAAGATTATGGCCTAGTATCCATCAGACACTTAGTCTGTTCCTCTTTGTCCAACCTTTGAGGCTTGCCTAACAAGCTTAATCCATCTTGTGAATTTCCTCCATGTTCATATTCAATATAAAGCTTCCAAAACAGAGAAACATTTACAAGGCACCATTATGTGTAAACAGACAATTCTGAACTCTTCACTTAGACCATCGGTCTAACCGTGGATTACCACTCAGCTACAACTCACACAGAGTGTTAAGTGCTGAAACACAATCATATTTGTCCCAGACAAAATTAACTAGTTTAGAATCCTAATGCTCTCTTAGATCTTAGACTCTAATTTTAGAGCTATTAGAGTAAAAGACTCATGCCTTATGCTCATGCGATTAGAAATCTCATCTTAGCCATGTTCTTACCATTGTGTCCTAAGTCAGATTCACTAGACTTGTTCATACCGAACACACTGAATCCTTAAACAATGAACACACAACTACGGGTCAACTTAATCATACTTGAATCCTAAAAGATTCAGTCATGCTTACAAGAACATCAAAGACGAGCATACTCTTGATGTTAAAACATATAGGACATTCCATCAGAGTGCTGGCCTCTTAGGAATTAGTACTCAGTAGAGTCTTATCTAGCGGCCTAGATATAGAGGTACTAACAACGATATGTTCAACATCACAACCCCACTAGTTTGCGGGAATTGAATGTATCCTTGACATTTGTATATGTAAACTCCTACTAGTAGTTATATACATATGTCACATCTTTCAGTGTTGATTCCAGGTCAACTGCCACAAATGATTCGTCTTATCCTACATGCTTTAACTCAAAATGTCATTTCTAAGAAGACGACGGGCACTAGTCAATTTAATTGATTTTTCATAACCGTAAGGTTTCTTGAACCTATTACCTCATTAAGGTTTGATTTAGTTTGCATGTGTTTAACATTTTTAATTGATGAGACAAGCCATGGTTGGACATTACCACAAGGCACCTAAGGGCCTTCACATGACTTTAATAATTGTCAACTTCTAGGGATTCCCAATATGACACACTTACTACAAGTCTTTGACTTGTCTTGACACCGTGTATCATATCTATAACTGACCAACAAAGGGCATCCTGATTCACTAACATTGAACCCATGGGATCCTGGCTTACAACTGAATATGCAATCCTGTACATCTCCAAGTGTCCTAACATGTCAATTTCCTTAGAAACATTACTCAATTTTGATGACTTACATAAGTCACCCACTAACCTAGACCTACCACTCTAACGCAACTCATAGCATTAAAAATGCTCACAAAATATAACTACAAGTGTAGAAGATTTTAGCTTCACCAAGCATAGGAATCTTCATCTTCTGTTATGCAGAAAATTAACCTAATCGTGAATATGTAATAGTCATAAGACTCTATATTCGCAATGACATCCTCTGGCAACAAACAGTTTATTCGCAAAAAGTACCAAATCGCACTTTATAGCCACAAGAAAGGTTTAATCGTGAACTCCCTTAGTAGCAAATAATGTTTTAGCATTTCATTAGCGAGCTTGTGTTAACTGACCCAATCGCGAGCTTTCTAATAGAGAACTTGTCATTCGCAAGTGCTCATTTGAGAATTGTTTATTCATAAATTACGATCCCTATTTCATAACTTTAACTATCTGGCCATTTTGACATTGGAGTGGACATATCCTCAAATTGTTGGATCCTTTACCGTTCTTGAACAAAGAAATTAGTAAAATTCATTTAAACAATCACATATCTACATATGTTTTCCCATGATCAT
>JAOXJP010157715.1:0-12967 GCA_025762735.1 Platanus orientalis
GGACACTCAGGAGGGGGAATCAAAAACCTCCAAAAAGTGAATTGATTCCAGCCCCCGAGTGTCCCATCAGGGGGCGTGGCACATACAATTTCATCCCGACTTGATGACATGTTGGTAAATACAGTGTGTAAAGGATGAGGATTTTCAATAATTGTGTATTAACCTATTTACCCGAATACCCTCACTAATTTATGGTTTATATTTTCTATTAATGGTCAATAGAAGCTTTAGTTAATTGGTTATTAATAATTATGATGGGCTTGGGTTGATTTTTGAGGGATAGTATGGGCCTCAGAGGGACAACGTGTGCTTGTAAACCTCTACTGCACATCTTGGTGCGTGGAGCGAGCTCCCTGAGTTGAGTGCTTAGTGCTTACACCTCAATGGACGACGGCTTAGATTCCCATCCCCTCAAGTGCATTGTATACCTTACGGGGTAGGGCACATGTCTCATTGTCAAAGAGGATCAGGACCCGTCCTTTTGAATTAGAGGATTTGCCAGGTTGGACCATAAAAAGGAAAAAAGGTGGTTCCTCTCATTCTCTCTCTCTCTCTCTCTCTCCATGCACTCGCACCGAGGTCCGGTATAAGAACAATACAAAAGGCAATTTCTTATTTCTCCAACAAAATCATTGCACCTGTGGCCACACATGAATGACCACAATGATTTTCAGCAGTGTCATCGTTATACGACCATGTGACCATGATGGCTCAGTCGTTTGTATCCTCATACTCTCTGCTTTCAATGGAATCGAACAAAGAGGTGCATGCCAATGCATGGGTCGGCATGGTTATGATGAAGAGAAAAGGGAAAATAAAATCTGGGGCGATATCGTCAGACAGAAGGGGGGAATCAATTCACTTTTTGGGGATGAAGTGACATCTCCAAAAGTGAATTGATTCTCCCCCCTTATGCCTCGGCCCTTGAGTGTTGCAGACGATATCAAGCCTATTAAACCATGCCTCCCAACCCAACTTACGTGACAGCGACATCATCTCAGGAAAAATGGTAAGAGGGAAAATCCCTCAGCAGCATTAATTCTACAGTTATATGATATTGATTTTCTCTTCTTGCCAAATTGTAAAGTCCTGCCATGACTGAAAAATTAAGTTGCCAATACTCTACATTTTAATGAAGATGGATATGAAAAATCTAGAGAATTCAGCACATCCAACGTGTCAAATCTAGCAAATCCAAAAACCAGCCAGTGTAATAAAGAAAGATTTGAAGAATCTAGAAAATCCATCACATCCGGATTTGAAGAATCTGGCAAGTCCGCCATAGCCAACTCATCCAAAATATCCAATCAAACAAATTTAGAGCCAATGAATCCGATTCGCATAAAGAGAGGATTCTAGGTTTTGGAAAATGTATATTTTATAAAATAAGAAAAAAAAAATTGTGTAATATTCATATCTAGGGTTTCCTAATAAATGAAACTCTATTGTTGTAATATTTTCTCCTATTTAAAGGAAACGATGTTTCCTTTCTTCTCACATTGAGAGAGAAAGCTTTCCATTAGCTTCTTTACAATTTACTTATTTCATACGTATGGTCGACATATTCTTCTATCTTTTTATTCAATTCAAACTACTCAACTCACTAGATGATTTTACACGTGGTTGACTTTGTTTATGCAATTCATTTGGCAGCATGGGAATAATGTTTACAATGTCTGTGGATCCTTGGAATTGGATGTTGTAAGAGTTTAGGATGGGAAGTTAATGATGCTGATTCGATTGATTTTGATTGGTAGTTAGATTCTTGATATGAGAAGCTATTTTCCTGCAATTTCTACCTATTTAGGTGGAGCTTCTAACCCTTATTGGTCATTGGAGTTGAATTTGGGGAAAAGAAGAAGTCCTTCATATCATGCAAATAAAGATGATCTGAGATAATCTATGTAATTTGATTCTAAGGATACAAATACCGCATTAAGCTGCATTTTAGTTCAAAGAATTAGAATTGGATAAGGAACTCAAATTCCACTATTCCATTTCTTGAAAGTCAACATTTGTTTTTTAATATTTTGATGCCTGAGTAGGTGGCGGTGGGAATTGGCTCAATACAACCCTACTATTAATAATGATTATGATTATGATATCTTGTATTATCCCTATCAAACGAAAAAAAAGAAAAAAGATAGTGTATATTATGAATAAATATTATTAAAAAAACCTGCCCTAATTACACCCTTAGCTTAAATACTTGGAAATGGAAGTGGAATTCAAATTTCTAATACGTGCACCCACTTCCTTAAACTAAAAAAAAAAAAAAAAAACTCAAGCAATCTTTAAAAAAAAAATGTTATAAAGGGAACGTGTGCAAATTATTAAATATATTGTTTGTGCATGCAGTGCTCAACTCTTGGGGTTCAAGGGAAGTTCTCGACTGTGTTGTGGGGGTGAAGGTGAACTGTATGCTCCAACACAAAACTAACCGATCTTTTACTCGTTACAATAAAACCATACTAGCAAATGAAGCAGGGGCAACTAATATGGTTAAAGTTGTATATTCAAGCATGGAACCTACAAACACTAAGTTCTTAGATGGTAAACTAGAAAAAAGAATAAAAAAATTTAACCCCAAAAAAACAAGAAGAATAAAAAGAAAACTAATAAAGTGAAAACCAATATTTGGGATTGCGACAAGGTTGCATCCCTTTTTTGTAACAAGTCGTCTACCACCTAAAAGCCCAGGCCGGTCAGCGAAGCAGTTGCGGGCCTCTTTTCACATTAAGGTTCTGGGCCTTGGATTGAGAAGTTGAGTAACAGATTCCTAAGAAAATCTAATGAGATATGATGTAACTGGACATATATATAAGGAATTTTGCACTCTCGTGAGAGAGTTTGGAGTCACCATCTGTCATGCGGGTGTGACTAGACATTTTGAAGGTACTTAAATGGTTAAGCCCTTCAAAAGGATGGTCTCATCAAGATACAACACGACGGGAAGAGGGTTTCGGAGGTTCACTTATGGTTAGGGAAGATGTTAGGCACCCTGATCTATCGGCCTCAATGAGGTTATCTATTTTATTTCATCAAACTTTATTATGATTATTCCAAACTTAAATTTAGGAAAAAAAAAGTTTTGGGATATGAATCCTACTATGGGCTGCCAAGAGCTGGGGTGTGCTATGTGCTACCCTAAATTAAAATGTCCAACGATATACACACTAGGTGCTGCCATGAACTGTGATTCGGGTTGGGGTGTTTACTCAATAACAATAAGGTTGCTGCCTTGAGCTGTATTTTACATGTTGTATGCCCTCATTTAGTCAGTCACTCATCCTCATTCGTATATGCGTGATTCTCAAATCTAAACACAATAAATCACCCCATTAGCCATAGAGAACAGGTCACATGGCTTCATTGAATGAATCGAAATTGGACACTTGCCAAGTGTGATATTCATTAGTCATCTCAGCGTCTCAAATCAGACGTAGGTAGGCCTATTCAGATGGCTCATAAAAATCTGTCCAAAAATTATATGACCCAGATTCAGTTGTTCAAGAATAGCCGTAAGGTAGTTCATCTAGCTATTTTTGGACAGCCGAATGTGATTTTGTTGTTTAGGAACAGTTGCACAAGGTTGGACACTTACTGGATAGCCGAATCTATCTGGGTTGTTCAGACTTACACTTTGCTACAATTTGGGCTGAATCTGGTCCAATTCAATCAGAATTTGAGAAACAACATTCCTTCCTCATATATAGTATATATCACATTCAATTGGTACTCAAACAATGCACCTATCATCCACAATTTATTACTCACATATTACACATGGAATCCATATTTCAAACCATAAAGGAGTTTATCAAATGGAAAAATGAATAGATCATGCATCCTTAAAACATCATCACACTGAAATAAATTTAAATAGAGATGAGAATCTCATTCAAAACATTGCTCCCTCGTACCAACATCTATAAGAACATAGATGTGTTTTATAGATGATCCTAAGGGATTTCATGGTGTAAAGAACATACACTAATACAAGCCTACTCATGAGATGGGAAAAAAACCCTCGCTCTGTAAATTGGTTGGCAAAACCCTAACATAAACCACTTTGTTCTAATCCTCACCATTTCTTCCTCATCAAGGAGAATGTTACGAGGTTTTGAGTCACATTTTCTAGAACAAAAGAGACAGATTTGGTAACTCTAGACAATATCACCTTTTCAACTCTCCGTACTCTAGATTTTAGTTCTACAATCCCGCAGCCTCTTTCTCTACAAAACTGCAATCTCTCAATTTCTAGATTTCCTTACTCCCTCTATAATTGTACAAATACAATCCTTCACTCTTTAGTATCCACATATACAATCCCTCTCCCTCACACTACAATCCCTCACCTCACTCTCTCCAAAGGAGCAAAGCATCAATCATTAACATCATGTGCATAGTAATTAGATAAATTTTATAGGTTTTGATTCAATTCATATTTTAATTAGTCTAATTATGTATTAATAAACTCTTAATGAATATAACTTAGTGAACTCTAAGTGTTTTTCTTTCATTAGTTATTTTATATTCTTTTGTACGTTATAAACAATATTTAAATTCTATTTTTAATAGGTTACTTTTAAGTTTCAAATCAGTTAATTAGGTTTAAAGTTTTCAATAAGGTTTTATTTTGGGTGACTTGAATCTAAAATTCTTAAGGGACTAGTAAAAATGTCCTATAGGAGGTGAATAAGAGTATTTTAAATTCTTTTGAATCCTATTAAGTTTCTACTACAATTAATTACCTTTCTAAAGAAATTGTTGATTAGGCCGATTGTTTAATGACTTATGATGTTTACTTAATGTTCAATTCATTAAGTGTGTGTCTACGCTTGCTGTCAAGTGTATTGGATTGTTCAAGTGCTGAATAAAGAGTATACAAATGAATAAATAAATGTGCTAAAAATAAATAAAAGACAATGCACAATCACACACGCAAGACACACAAGATTTCTAGTGGTTCAACTACACCGGGGTCTACGTCTACTCTCCAAAAGCCCTTCAGTGAGCCTATTGATTTTAGTAATAGACTACGGAAATTACAAGAGAAATCAATGAATCCAAACACACATGCTTGGTGTCTCCTACAAGCACTCGTGTGTGGTGTCTTCGGCACACACTCAATCCGTCTTCGATTTCTCCGGTAAGGATTCACAAACTTTGGATGTCTTCTGAAATTTTATGTGTTAATTCTAGAAGGGGGGTGAATAGGATTTATTTAAATTTCTTTTTAATTATCCCAATTCAATTATTTTTAATCTTGTTAATTGAATTAATCCTAGTGTTATTGGCCAATTGCATTTTGCACTTCAATGATTTTATGCTTGAATATTGTAGTGCTCAAATGTATTGCATGTGAAATTGTTCTAGTGATTGCAATGCTTGATAAAATAAATGCTAAGTAAACTAAAAAACCACAAGCATACAAACAATACACTAGATGTATAGTGGTTTGGTATAACGGCCTACATCCATTCTCAAAGCTCACCACTAAGTTATACTAATTTTATTAAGATTGACAAGATTACAATCACTGTTAAAATTATAAAACATACTACTTGCCTAGCAAGCTAACCAACATCCAGTGTCTCCAACAAGTGTGGTGTTCCTTCCAGTGTCAATGGTAAAAGGCAATGGTCTTAAGTATTTAGCAATTAAAACTAAAAACAAATATTACCTCTTGAAGGTGGGTTTTATTTTTTCTCACAAGTTGGGGATGCTCCTTGATGAGCTTGGTGTGACTAGTGGTCCACAATGCTTCTTTATGGGCTCTTCAAGCTTGTAGAGCCTTCATCGGTGGGTTACTCCTCTTTGAGAAAGTGTGCCTTGGTTTTCCATAATGATGTTCACTAGAGTTTTTTCCTTGGACAACCAATGAAACCTTCCTCTTGAAGATTTTTTTTAACAAAATTAGAGAGGAAGTAGAGAATGGTCTATGGGTGTAGATTTTTCTATTCTAGACTCATGAGAGATACGAGAATGATTCACAAGAGTTTGGAGCAAAGTCTCTTAAAGTTTTCTCAAGTTTTTTTGCAAAAGACCATTAGAGAGCTTAAGAAAGCTCATCTCTATTTATAATGGATGACAAAAGACCTTATCCATTGATAAGAAACAATCCCCAACAGTCAAATAACCTAAACCCTTTATTTGGGATTGTTTTTTAAAAGTTAGTTTACGATGACTTGAACTGGAGGTCTCTAGTTCAAATATGGTTCGATCTGGGGGTCTCTGGTTTGAGCCTAGTTCAAACCGGTGTCATCTCATTCAAACTAACATGCACAATTTTTGCAAAAACCTAGACAGCCAAGAACCTCTAGTTAGAACTAGGGGTGTCCTTGTTTGAATTGGTAAGTTACAGTTCGAACTAGTAAGGATGGTTCAAACTGGAATACTTTAGTTCAAGCCATAAACTTTACAAATTTTCAAAATGTCTTCTAAAGGCTGCAGAGGGCTCAGTAATGGTTCTATAAGGTACAGGAAGGTCCAATGACCCTTGTAACCCCCTTAGAGACCTATGGTTCATCTTTTAGACATTAGCTTACGTTAGTTTACCTTTTGAGCTCGAATGAGGCATGAATCCTTTAGGATGAGTTTTGCATGTTCTTAGCTTGCTTTCTTGGAGTCTTCTAGGTCTTTGGAGTTAATCTTCATGAAGATGAGACCCAAGAACCTCCTAGACTCTAACATGACTCAATGCATACCATGCCTTAGTCTAAACCTCACATGTATTTTACAACTCATGGAATTTACAATATGTACATTTACATCTCCGACTAAGGTAATCACAACCTTGGATGTCTTCAACCAAGGCAATCACTAGAAAAGTGATTAAGTGTTTGGAGAAAACTCTCCCAGTAGTAGGCTCTCTATAGCCAAGTAAATTATCAATGTAGCTCAACCGTCAAGCTTCCAAATAAGCTAATAATGCCTCTAATATAGGCAAGTATATGCCAAGTATGCTTAGCACAATAGAGATGAAATCTCTAGTGTATGAAGGCCTCTATAGAATGTCAATATCTCAATACAAGCTCCAACCATAAACTACAACAAGAATATATAAGTGAAGTGTACACTATGAAAATTGTGGGTTGTAGTTAGTTGCTCAATTGCTAACTCTAGTCCTCAAACCTCATAGATGAAATCTCTGGAATGTGTAGCCTCTAGCTTAGGAAAAATGAGCTCAACAAATATAACAACAAGTATGAATGATGAACACAAGCACTATGGACTCACAGTGAGCTGCTAGAGTTACACAAAGTGTTAACTCACAAGAGCACAAGAAATATCTATATAGATAGGCAATAGAAAACTCTAATGTGATCAAATAGTGAACCAAAAATCATATAAAGATATATCTATCAGGATTCTAGAGAGAACAAGAAGCATATACCTCAAGCTCTAGCTCTAAGAGCTTTGAAGGGTTCATCGGATTGTGGAAACCTAGCCTCACGAGGTATAGAAGCTCAAAGTGAGCTTCAACAAGCTCACACTCCCTTTCTATGAAGGTTTCTCAAGCCTTGGTTGTTGGTATGTCAATATGCACAAAGGGGCAGTAGAGAAGAGTGACAACTACTCTTTTCTTTTAATTTCATTAGGTTTTCCAAGTGCTCCTTGTAAGAGCCAATCATTAGCTTTTACAGCTAAATGATTAGGAAAATTATTTTCCTCAGGATCCTTCTAGAGAATCCCATCATAATGGTAAGATTCAAGCACAAAAGAAGGAATCAAAATTTGAAACTAGTGGATTTTCACCTTGGATTGATCATGCTAGCAATCATGGGTATTTGTGAGTTGATTCTTACTTAATTTGATTCCAACTCTTGGACCGTTGTGAGGCATCTATGGTCAAGGGATTTTGGACATTCTAAACCTGTCTTAGGCATGGTTTTAGGTCTCAATGTGTTTAAGTTAGAGTACCTCCATTTTTACCTTTCTTGACAAGGCTTGCTTGAACCTTGGTGAAGCTTGGTCCTTTGGTGTCTTGCCTTGATCTTCATGGTCTTCTTCGGGCTTAGACATGTGCACATACATCTAATGACCCTACTTAAAGATCCTAGGAATTTTGTTTATGGGATTGCCAAAAGCATGAACACTCATGCCCTTACAATCTCCCCTTTAGTAATTCCATGAAAAAAACCAATTACAAAATGATATACAATAAAGTATAATGAAATCACTAGGATATAAAAAATACATCAAGAATGCATAATTCCAATTGCTAGAGTCATCACTATCATGAACAACATCTTCATCGATAGGAGCAGGACGATTACCAAGGCTAGTATCATCATCACCATCATGATCATGATCATCATCATCATCCTCATTAGTGACAAAAGTAGTGACTCCTCACCAAAACTGTGATCATCATCAGAGTCAAGATCCTTGAAACTGATTTGTTTGCCTGTATGATAAGGATCAATAGCAATCCTCCTAAAGTCTGGGTTGAATGCTAGAAAGTGTCGCTCAACTGAATTTATCTAAAGAGTCATACGCTCTCGGCGCTTCTCTACCAGATTTATCTTGTTAGCAAACAACTTTTGATTGTTAATTTTCATCTTTACTTGTGAGTCACATACTCGCACATATCAGACATTTGCCCTTGAAGAGTAATGAAGGCAATCATGACATCACTAAGTGATAGTGATGGAATTGATGAGGATGCAGCTGTAAGAGGTGGAGAGGGAACCATCTCAAGTACCTCATCAGGAGCAGCTTTAGGGTGAGGATCGTTAGGAATGTCGTGGTCCTCATGATCATGAACACCCTCATCTGTAGGGGCAACCTTAGCACGAAGGGCATTGACATCTATGCCCATATGTCAGAGGGTTCCAAAAGAGATTGGATTCCCTCAGAGAACTGGCTTCGACAAAGCTAGGAATCATATCATATTTCTCTTGAGGAGCATTGTGATGAGCTTTGGATACTGAAGGTTGTTCTTCATGTTCTTTGTCTTAGATGCTTACATCATCTTATAGAAAATGATGGAGGCCATGTCATGTGGGGATCATATAGGACTCAATCAATCACAAACGCCTTTTTTTTCTAGAATGAGAGTAGAGTGTGTTAAAGGAAACAAACTATAGTTGAACACTTTGTTCAGGATATAAGCTATAATACCCCGCCATGTGCTAAAAGGGTAAAAATATAAATTTACCTATGTAAATTTTAAAACAACTTTAAACAAACTTTAGAAAGACCATAGAGGTATTTTGGGACCCACTAAACTGAGTCAGGAGTAAGGAATCCAAGTTAAGTCATTAACTTGCCAAGTTTTGGAGTTTTCCCAAGTGTATTTTTTGAGTGACTTCATTGGAAAATATACTAATCCCAAGGGAATTAGATTGTAAACCATATACCATTAGAAAGGTTTAAGAGTCTACTTTCCAACACAACAAACAGTTAACAAATCGAAGTTTCCTAGAGAAAGTTATGACCATTTTTCTCCCTAGGGGTCAAATATGAAAATAATTTGAGAACTATGAGGGGTCCCCAAATTGGGGGGACTGGTCGGTCGCAAAGCGGTACTGCAAGCAATCAAAGCCAAAAACCATAAATATGAAGTTTCTGAAAATTACAAATTCACATAGTGAGAGCAGTTGCAGGAACTTGCAATCAATCGCACCCCACCTACGAGAGGTCATAAGTCGAGGGGACCAATCGCACACTCCCAGTTTTCAAAAAAAAAAAGGATTCCTTCCCCATTTTCCATGAAATCTAATTAGGGAGGATAGTTTTATACAATGATATGTATATCACCTTATTTTGGTCCAAAATAGATTAGAATACACCTAAGAGAAAGAGAGATAAGAGAAAATTGGAAAAATACAGAATTTAACTCCCCTAAGCTAAGGTAAGCTTGATTTTCTTAGATATAAACTAAGTAAACTAGAATTTGAAGGTTTTGACGCTAAATTCTTGTTCTAAAGTGTTTTCTAAATTGATTTATATAAAATTTGTAGAGATTGAAGATTGAAGGAAGGTTTGATCAAAGAAAAGTTGAAAGAAGAGAAGGATTGTAAGTACTCTTGCAAACTAATATCATTTCTTTCATTGTTTTTTGTAGATCTTTGTGAATTAATGGTGAATTCCACTGTTGAAATGTTTTTTATTTAGAAACCATGAGAGCCTTGTTCTAATTTGATGTTCCCATGATTGTAAGTGATTCTCATGTGAGTTTAGCACTATTTCCATCACCTATGATAAATTCCTTTGATGAATTCATGTTCATCTATTTAAATCTCATGTGAATTACTATAAAAATTAAATTTAAGTATATTCTATTCTCATGATTTTCTTTATTGATAGATCCATGGAGTTTTCCTTTGAAATCCACATGTTAGATATATAATTGGTGTAACGCTCTAAAAATTCATAACCTTATTTAGATGTGAATTCGAGTTGCTATTAACTAAATTCTTATCTCAATCACTATATATCTTTTCATTTTACCTTTAAGACCATAAATATACTCTAATGCAGTGGAATAATAAATAAAATGTTAATTAATATTCAATCTTAATAGTGCATTGGAAATATAAATATACACATTCTAAACTACGCAATGGAATATAAGAACATAAACTCTAAAACATCTATATCGAATAAGCGACTAATTTGTAGTCTAAATATAATCATGAATATCTAGATAGTACCATCAAATGGCCCTTAAACTAACCAACAATAATCCATCTCCTCAAATAGAAACTACTAATTAGCTAAATAAAATCATGTCTTAATAATCTCTATCTCATACATAGTGTAATGGAAATAAAATGAACAGAAGAACATAAATGAAATGGGTCTTTCATCCCCATGAACCACCTCTAGGAACGAACCTGTAAGAAACTATGTACTACGAGGCAACACCTAAAATGGTGGTAAAAACATGGGTAAACTATAAAGCCTATGAGAGAACATACAAAATGTCTCATGGAGTAATTTAAATGTGCACGAATATGACTCAATACATAAATCAGAACATGCATAACATAAATGAATTGAATCGGCAAGAAGAATGATCAATCTCTGATAAGGAGCCAAAAGTACTAAAGCCAAATCAAATAGAAGTCTACAACTAAAATAGATAATGTGTAGCACATAAGGGAAGTACAACATGCAATACAATTGTTCACTACAAAGTACTCGTGTAAATATACCTTAGCATCTCTTGAATATGCTACCTTAACTAGTAGATATCAAAACCGTATACATACCCATGGGAGTTCAATGAAGTCCACAAACTCACTTAATTCACGAAGGGTTTCTAACAAGACACGCCTTTGATGAAAACAAACCAAATCCTCAAGTCCATACCAATACTTCAAATCCATGGAGAAAACACCTCTCTTTGCATACCAATACTTCACAATCCATGGAAAAAATATCTCCCTTGAATATAATTACCCAAGGATAACTTCTCCCTTAAATATACTTATCCAGGGACAACACCTCCCTTGATTAACTTACACTTACATGGAAAAACTCCTTCCAATCGATATACTTACATGGGACATCACATCCCAACTATATTCCTACATTTGTAGTAAAATACCTCACAACTATCCATGCAATTGGGACAACGCCTCCTAACCAAGTCCTTAAATCCAAACTGGTAAGTAATACCTCATACCCACAAAAAAATTGAATGCTCATAATTTCTCTTCTAATGTTCCAAAACTAATAACAAGATAAGAGTCCCAAACAAAATAGGTAAATGCAATGATGCTAGTATGGAGCTCATCGGGTTAAGCCTAAGTGGATATAATCAAGTGGAAAACATAATAATAGTATCCATGACCAATTAGCATATGAAATAAAATAATCAACAAAACTTAGTGTTAATCAAATTAAGAACAGATTACCAACTAGCAATAAAGATATGAATAGAAATATCAAGTATGGGGAAATTAAGGCAAACATCTAGCATATAAGGTAGAAATCATTTTTTTCCTTTGAATTTCATAAGAATTCAACCTCCTCACTTTTAATCATAGAGAGAAACTTAGGATTTCAATGAATTAATGGGAGAAAAGTATAATGATTAAATCTTAATTAAAACAAGCTCAAATCATAGAAGATTTAACTATACACACATAAAATCCAAAATTTTACATAAGCAAGATCTTTACCAAGGCATAATGAAAGAAATCACTCTATAGAATAATTGGAATCACCAAATACATAGATTTAGCAAATGGTAATGAAAATTTGTCATCTCACCTAAAATGGGAGCAAAAAATGGAGGAAAGTGCAGAAAATAGAAAAGGTAGAGCAATCATCTTGAGAACTCACTAATCCTTCATAGATTTAATGTTTGGATGAAGGAAACTAACCAAACTTCATAAACAAGGCAAACAAAATGAAGAGAAATTGAAATCTTATCAAAACTAATGATTTCAAATGAATAGAAAGATGAGAATTCAAAAGAGTAGCATATCTTGTGTGAAAACTCACAGAATATCATAGATCTAGTGATCAAGTGATGTAAACTTTCCAAACTTGAAAGATTTAACAATCAAGTACTAGAGAAACCAAAATACCAATTAAATTAAAGATTAACCAAGAAAAAAATAGTAGGAGAACAAAAGGAATAACACATCATGTATGAACACTCACTAAATCTCATAGATCATCAAATTAAGTGATGAGAACTTACCTAACTTTATAGATTTAACACTCAAATGATGAAAACACCTAAACCTCAACCAAATAGAAGAATAACCATGAAAGAATAATAGAAAAACAAAGGGATAGCACATTATGTATAAACACTCACTAAATCTCATAGATCATCAAATCAAGTGATGAGAATTTTCCAAACTTCATAGATCTAACATTCAAATGATGAAAACACCAAAACCTCAACCAAATAGAAGAATGACGATGAAAGGATAGTAGAAGAACAAAAGGAGTAGCACATCATGTATGAACACTCACAAAACTTGGTCTCCTTCAG
>JAOXJP010157726.1:0-12967 GCA_025762735.1 Platanus orientalis
CTACACTTGACTTGATCCCTACACTGGGGTACGTAGGCAACTTGAATAAGGTTCAGTCACATTCTGCAAGTACTCACATTTTGCAAGCCTTTGCAAACTTAAACATGCATCCTATCTCCCGTGCCTTTCGAATTACTCACATCCATAGACAATCAAGAAACATCTTATGATATTGAACAATCACAAACCCAATGAAAATGTTATAATTTTGAGCCTATTATTCAACATTCATTGGCACCCATGTCCTAAGCCACATTTATCCCATGTTTGAGACCTTTCTTCATCACTTAACATTTAAGATTAAGCTTGACAAATTAATAATTATTTTGAGCCTTTTACCCCTTTCTTTCAAATCCATTACCTAAGACACCATTCAGCCCATAAATAAAGTCCTCCTTGATCTTGGAGCAAACAGGGGCATAATCATTGGCAACAAAAGTTCAAATGCATAGCTAATGATCATCAACATATCCAGATCAGGCATTCATGTCATTAACAGAAGAACTAGGTCCAAGGGGCTGCCACAAATGCCAACTTAACAAAGAGTTTTGTGCACATAGCTTCTGAATCTCATGCTCAACCAATGAATCTGAAAACTCGCTACAACGTGTCCTGCGACATCATACTTGGGCAAGACATGTCGACATAGATTTCATTAGGTAATAGAAATCTAGATTGGACTTTCTGTGACAACCACCTCCACCAATGCACTAAAGATAGCGCAATCATGGCTATTAGTCATTAGAAAGCAACGGGAGATGACCCATCACCTCCCAGCAAAGTAAACCGAGGTGAAGCATCATCTCCAGCAAAGCCCCATTCATGGCCAAACAAAGCTGAAGATGATACATCATCTCCCCAAGAAAAAGCAGGGACGACGCGTCATCTCCCATCAATGGTGATTAGAGAGGACCCGCCACCTCCTAACAAAAAAATCAAGATGAAGTATTATCCCCAGTAGAGAGTAATTCAAGGTCAAGCAAAACTAGAGATGATACCTCACCTCCCAAACAAAGAGTTGAGATGATACATCACCCTCCATCAACGGAAGTCGATACATCACCTCTAAATCAAGTTCTCATCAAATGAAGTTGGGCCGTAGCCCCCGAGCAATGAAGTTGGGCCGTGGCCTTAAGCGAATGAAATTGGGTCGTGGCCCCGAGCAATGAAGTTGGGCCATGGCCCCTAAACAATGAGATTGGGTCGTGGCCCCTGAGCAATGAAGTTGGGTTGTGGCCCTTAAACAATGAGATCGGGCAGTGGCCCCTAAGCAATGAAATTAGGTCATAGCCCCAAGCAAATGAAATTGGGCCATGGCCCCGAGCAAATGAAGTTGGGTCATGGCCCCTAAACAATGATATTGGGTCGTGGCCCTGAGCAATGAAGTTAGGCCGTGGCCCCTAAACAACAAAATAGGGCCTTGGCCCCTCTGTAATGAAATACGGGCCTCCGCCCTTTATGGAATTAGGCATTGGCCCCTCTAAAATGAATTATGGGTTGTCGCCCCTTAAGGAATTCAGGCCCCAGCCCCTCAACAGTGAAATTGGGTCTAGCCTCCTTCAAAATAGTGTTGATCCCCAAAAGATCCTCGTAATTTTGAAGTAAGCCTTGTAAATCTCCCAACATGAACCAACAAGCATCTGAAACCTGAAGTCCACTCCATCGGCAAAGCAATTCGGTGATGAGTCATCACCCTTAACAAAGCCCATTCTTATGCCAAGCATTTAAAACCTGAAGTCGGCTCTGTCGGCAAAGCAATTTGGTGATAAATCATCACCCTCAGGAAAGCCCATTCTTATGGCAAGCATATGAAACCTGAAGCTCGTTTCGTCAGCAAAGCATTTTGGTGATGAGTTATCACCTTCAGCAAAGTTCATTCTTATGGCAAACATCTGAAACTTGAAGTCTGTTCCGTCGGTAAAGCAATTCAGTGATGAGTCATCACCCTCAACAAAGCCCATTCTTATGTCAAGAACATGAAACCTGAAGCCCGCTCAAGCACATGAAACCTGAAACCCACTTCGTCGGCAAAGCAATTCTGTGATGAGTCATCACCCTCAGCAAAGTCCATTCTTATGGCAAGGACATGAAACCTGAAGTCCACTCCTTCGACAAAGCAATTCGGTGATGAGTCATCACCCTCAGCAAAGTCCAATCTTATGGCAAGCATCTGAAACCTGAAGTCTACTTCGTTGGAAAAGCAATTCAATGATGAGTCATCACCCTCAGCAAAGTCCATTCCTATGGCAAGCACATGAAACCTGAAGTCCGCTCCGTCGACAAAGTAATTCGGTGATGAGTCATCACCCTAGGCAAAGTCCATTCTTACGGAAAGCACATGAAACCTGAAGTCCGCTCCGTCAGCAAAGCAATTCGGTGATAAGTCATCACCCTTAGCAAAGTCCATTCTTATAGCAAGCACTTGAAACCTGAAGACCGCTCCATCGGCAAAGCAAATGAAATCTTGAAGACCGCTTCATCAATAAAGCAAATGAAATCCTAAAGACCACTCCATCGGCAAAGCAAATGAAATCCTGAAGACCGCTTCGTCGGTAATGCAAATGAAATCCTGAAGACCTTCAGCTAATTTATCCTAGGGGCACAACAATTTCTTCTCTGGCTAATTTATCCCAGAGACCTTCAGCTAATTTATCCTGAAGATACATTAATTCCTTCTCTGATTAATTTATCCCATAAACCTTCAAGTTCAAGTTTAAGTTCAAGTTCAAATAGCAATTCCTTCTCTTGCTAATTTATCCCTGAGATCTCTAGTTAATTTATCCCAGAAACCTTCAATTTCAAGTTCAAGTTCAAGTTCAAATAGCAATTCCTTCTCTGGCTAATTTATCCCAGAGATCTCTAGTTAATTTATCCCAGAAACCTTCAAGTTCAAGTTCAAATTCAACTTCACCTCTGGTTAATTTATCCTAGAGACTTCCAAGTTCAAGTTCAAATTCAACTTCACCTCTGGTTAATTTATCCTAGAGACTTCCAAGTTCAAGTTCAAATACAATTACATCTCTTGTTAATTCATCCCTTACCCTCAGTCATCACCTTACAAGCACATATCTGGTTAATTTTTCATAAATTGTTGGATTCGGAAGAGGGTCATTAAATAAATCTTCCGCCTTAGACAAGGTTGTCAAGTCATTTCTCTCGACTCAATCAGGGTCGTGACCTGTTGGACTCGAAAGAGAGTCATTAAAGAAATCTTCTGCCTTAGAAAAGGTCGTCAATCCATATCCTTTCGGCTCAACCATGAGTCGTGAATTGTTTAACCCGGAAGGGGTTCGCCAAATAAACTTCTTGTCTTTAAAAAAGCCATCACACCATCTTCCAACAGTCTCAGCAACTCACCATGTAATCTTTTAATCACTGATATGATCTTCACTTGAAACAGCAAAGCACAACCAAATGCAAGCTCATTAAAAGGAAGACAAGTGACATTAAGCCAACAACTAACATCACTAACAACTCCTTGTTTTCACCCATCATTTTTCTACACAAGTTATCTGCATTCATGACATGATAATCTACTTCAATTGAACATAAAACATACTCAATAACTTCCAAAGCAACTATGTGTTGGACAATTTTCATACAATATGTGGTATTCTACTAACTTTGTCTAAATTCTTAAGCTTTTGATTGTTTGCATGATTTACAACTTTTGCATGACCAGTTTTCTGCAATGTTTTTCGTAATGTATTTAAGCCATTACGCTAGATTTTGATGACTTCCATGTCTCCCGATGTAGCGCATATGCTAATAGTAACACTCGAGAAGTCAGAGAAAATTTTGATTGCTTGCATATAACTCACAGATAGCCTATATTTCAAAACCAAGAAAGTCCCTCTATTAGTGAAGACCCAATTTTGAAAATCAGAATGAAGGAATTTACAAACACCGAAAGAGCCTACTTTCGACCCGAGAAGGCATTTCAAAAAGCAAACTCATTTCAAAACCTTGACCCAAAGTCAAGGACAATTTCAACCCATCACTACTTTCAAGCCAAAACGGTGCTACATTGCAAAACCCAGCCACCCAATATCCATGAATTATATGCAAGAAAGAAACATGATCTCTCCCAAGTCAAAATTAGGGCACTTCCTTCTTTGCTATATGCGGCGAAGCCACACATACCAAAGAGGGGCATTTGTCAACACCCAAATTTTGACTCGGGTCATGTGATAGCATAAGGACAGCATAACAACACCTAGGCATCAGGACTCTTAGCACCCTTGGATTTGGAAGAACAAACCAGGACTCCAGGAGGTTAGGCATTCCCAGAGAATCCCTTCCAGATACTCTAGTCATAGTGAACCAGTCAGAACACCTTATCACAACCCAAAATGCATCATTTCAAGACAAACCCTAATCTCTCACAAAAGCATCAACAGAACTTTGAGGATCCATATTCGAGAACCCACTCATGTTGTTTGTAATTTTTCCTACCTCCATAAGCCTTTTGTTAGTAAAGCATCACAGGTGGAAAAATTACCATTTTTCCCTTTTGCCTTCAAGGGCCCAAAACCCCACTATCTATCATTCAGATCACTGAATTTCTCTCATTTATATAAGTCTTCCTACCATGAAGCATCACAAATGGAAAACTCTCATTTTCACATTTTTCGACCCGTGGGCAAAAAATTACTGTTTTACTCTTTTCACTTCCAAGAATTCACCCCTCAACCCTCACAAGATCCTTGGAACCACTCCCGTTGTTAAAATGATGCAATTTCAGACCCTATGCACCCTTGTTTCTCCCAACTTCAAGAAACTCATCACAGATTCGACCCTCATCAAGATTGGCAAACAGTTAACCTCTTAACTTAGGTCAAACCTAACTTGAAAATGAACCCTGGAAAAGCTCCCAGAGATTCATCGGATCTCTGAATTCTGAAAGATCAATGGCCACACCTTGCCCCTGACCTTAGCTTCAAATCTTCAGGTATAAGAAAAGGACTTTGATATCTCAAATCTAGGCGAAATCTAAAATCTTCCCCAGAGGATAAAAAATGGGTCATAATCCCATTTCACTCATATAGATCCAACGTGTTCCCCAGCTATCCAAATCAAGATCAGTCAGTACGGATTCCCTTATCCAAATCAAGATCAGTGTCTTTCCCAGCTCTCCAGAATTGCAAAACCTTTAAAAAATTGTCTAAGGGACACGAGCTATCGTTAAACTTATCAGTACCGATTCCCTCATTTACTCCAAACAGTAGTAGCAATTTCCTACCAAGGACTGGAAGGTCAACCGACTCTCAGGAGCTCACCCAAACTCATAAATTCAGTCTGTCAGTGGCCACATCCTCGTAATTCCAATACCTTCAAAGTATCAAATTCTCACTGGATTACAAAATTCCCATGTTCCCCACCATCATGTCCTATTCAAAATACAGCAAGTCGTTTTATCCATATTTGACACACGAAATGCCCTAAAAGATTCTCCTGAACTCATAATGGGGCAAGGTCAGGCTCATTCATTCGGTCTCTGCCCTACCTTCAAAAGACAATTTCATAAACTTGAGCATTGAAGGAATTCCGACAGCTCAATTGCCCCAACCTTCAAGCAACCACAGGAACCCGATCTCGATGGATGACCCTGCTTCGTAAGCCCCCGACGACTGCCCGAGAATCCAATGATTAGCCTATTAGTTTTTGTAGTCCCAATATTCCTCAAACTTCAAAACCTCCAAGCACAACTCAAAGTAGAGACCCACATAAAATACAGGAGCAATTCCCATCAAGAGATTTTTGGCATAGTTTTCAACTCGGGTATCGTAATTCAGAGATTTGTCGTTGGGCGACATGAAATTAGACGCGAGGATACCCATCGAGACCCTCCTATTTGGGAAGAAAGAAGGCTGAAAGGACCGATGAAAGAGAAATCGTGACAAGTACTACCATTTTCATCGGGATCATGGCCACAACACCAATGATTGCTTTGAATTGAAGGAGCAAATAGAAGCCCTTATTCAACGGGGGTGACTATAGAGATTTGTTGTTGGGTGACATCTAATCATACATGAGGATATCCACCGGGACCCTCTTGTTAGGGTTGAAAGAAGGCCAGAAGGACCGATAGGGGAGATAAGGGTAATAGTTGGCGGGTTTACTGGGGGAGGAGAGTCCAACTCATCAAGAAGATTGCACGTGAGGCAGATTCGTGCGGAGAGAGACTGACAAATGATGATGATAGAGAGGTCGACTAAACATCAAAAGGTAGAGCATCCCCCCATCACCTTCTCTGCAAAAGACTCCCGAGCAGTGAGTCAGCCGCACGATGACGCACTGGTGGTGAAGTTGGTCATTTCGAACTATATCACGCACCATATTCTTATTGATAACGGTAGCTCAGCAGATATTTTCTACCTCTCGGCCTTCAATCAAATGGGCATCAGACGAGACAATCTTAAACCCGTTTAGACACCCTTGGTTTGATTTATGGGAGATAGGTTGCTCCCATTAGGAACTATTAGTTTATCAGTTACTACTAGGATGGGAAGGCATCAAGCCACCCGGGTGGTTAACTTCTTGGTGGTAAGCTGTCGCTCTACATATAACGTGATCTTGGGAGGGTCGACCTTGACCTACCATCTCTTGATGCAATTCCCAACTGAGGGGGGAGTCGGGGAAGTAAGGGGTGATCAGGTGGCAGCCAGGAAGTGTTATATAGCCTCGCTCAAAGGAGAGTCGGCCCCAAAGGAAACTATAGAGATCGATGGCCTAGAAGTCCAAGATGAAAGGACCCGAGTGGTGGCAGAACTAGGAGGGGAGCTTGAGGACGTCATCCTCATTTCCAATGAGCTAGATAGAGTTACTTGTGTAGGGTCAAACTTATCAGAAGAGCTCAAGAAGCAGCTTCAAAACTTCCTCATCGAGAATCAGGACGTGTTCGCCTGGACACATAATGACATGTCAGGAATAGACCCATGACTAACCGTACACCGGCTACATGTAATCCCAACCTCCAGACCCATCAAACAGAAGAAAAGAAATTTCACCCCAAAAAGAAATTAGGCTATCGCTGAAGAAGTGGAGAAATTGCTAAAGGCCCGCTTCATAAGGGAAGTCCACTACCCCAACTAGTTGGCGAACGTGGTTATGGTCCAAAAACCAAATGGGAAGTAGTGTATGTGTGTTGACTTCATCGACCTCAACAAGGCATGCTCAAAAGAAAACTTTCCTCTCCCAAGGATCGACACCCTAATAGACTCGACGATTGAGCACTAGACCCTTAACTTCATGGATGCTTTTTTAGGGTACAACCAAATAAAGCTGCATGGGAGAAAACGACCTTCATCACCGATCGAGGGCTCTACTACTATAGGGTTATGCCCATTGGGCTGAAGAATGCAGGGGTGACTTACTAGAGACTTGTCAACGAGATGTTTAAAGGCCAAATTGGGAGGAATGTTGAGGTGTATGTGGACGATATGCTGGTGAAGAGCCTTCAAGCCGAGCGACACCTCTCAGATTTGAGCGAGACTTTCCAGACTTTAAGGAAGCACATGATGAATCTTAACCCCAGCAAATGTGCCTTCAGGGTGTCGGCCGGTAAGTTCCTCGGGTTCATGGTGTCCCAATGGGGGATAAAAGTAAACCCCAAGAAGGTGAAGGCCATAATCGACATGCAACTGCTGAGGAACATAAAAGAAGTACTACGACTAGCCAGGAGAGTAGCAGCATTGAGCCGGTTTATATCTCGGTCCATAGATAAGTGCCTTCCTTTCTTCAACCTATTGAAGAAGGCTTTATGTTGGGACAAAGACTATGACAAGGCCTTCCGAGAACTTAAAGACCACCTTTGCCACCTGCCACTGATCAATCAACCAAAGCAAGGTGAGGTACTCTACGTATACTTGTTGATATCATATTTGATAGTGAGTTTGGTGATGATAAGGGAAGAAGCTGGGATACAAGCACCAGTATATTATACCAGCAGGGCCTTCAAGGGAGCAGAAGAAAGATACCAAGGGTGAAGAAGATGACATTCACACTGGTTGTCATAGTCCGACGACTAAGGCCCTATTTTCAGGCCCACACCGTCTGGGTGCTAACAGATCAACCACTCAAGACCGTATTGCATAGACCTAAGGCCTTGAGAAGACTGATCAAGTGGTCAGTGGAGTTGAGTAAGTTCGACATCGAGTACCATCCTCGGGGAGCTATCAAGGGCCAAGTTGTTGCAGACTTCATTGTCGAGTACACTTTTGCACCAAGCCACGAGACAAAAATGCAGGAAGAGCAACCAGAGAAAGAGGAAGCGGGACAAGAAGAATGGGTTATACACATGGATGGCTCTTCCACCAATAACGTGGCTTAAGGATGAGTTATTCTAGTCATACCAGAGAGAAGCAAGCTCGAGTATGCCATAAGGTTTGGGTTCAAAACAACCAACAATGAGGCCAAGTATGAAGCAATGATCACAAGGCTATGCCTGGCCCATGCACTCGGGGCCAAAAGGGTTAGGGTCAATAGCAATTCTTAGCTGGTAGTTGGATAGGTACAGGGGGAATATGGGGCAAAGGATAAGCAGATGAAATAGTACCTAGCCATGGTAGAGAAAGAAATGTCTCGGTTCAGGCATTTCAGTATACAATGGGTTCCACAAGTAGATAATGAAGAAGCAGACAAGTTAGCCAGACTCGCATCATCCGTTGCGGAAAGCCTGGACCTTGGGATCATTGTTGAGCACTTGCCCAAGCCAAGCATCAAGACAGAGGAAGATAGGGAAGTCAACATGACAAGCCTCGAGCCCGAATGGGCCAATCAAATCATAAGGTATTTGAAGAATGATGAGTTGCCCGAAGATAAAGAAGAGGTGAGAAAAGTGAAGACGCGGTCGAGTCGGTATCTCATTCTCGATGACACTCTCTATAAGAGGAGATTCACTCTCCCCCTACTTAGATGCCTATCTAAGGAGGAGACCGACTATGTGCTCCGAGAAATACACGAGGGAATATATGGGAGCCACCTGGGAAGCAAGTTGATGGCCCACAGAGCAATCAAAGCCAGATACTATTGGTCATTTACGCAAAAAGATGTCTCTCTCCTCTCATGGAAGTGTGACAAGTTCTAGAGATTTGCTAACATCCCTAAGAAGCTTGCAGAAGAATTAGTCCCGATTGCAGGGCCCTGGCCCTTCACTCAGTGGGGAATCAACATAGTCGGGCCACTTCCCATGGGGAAAGGGCAAATGAGGTTCTTGGTAGTGGCCATCGACTACTTCACCAAATGGGTGGAGACTAAACCTTTGAAAAAAATTATCTAGAAAAACATTTGTGACTTCACTTGGAAGTCGATTGTCTACCGATTTGGAATTCCCAGAGTCATCATCACCGACAATGGCAAGCAATTCGACAATGCCTAGTATCAGGAATTCTGCGCAGAGCTTGGGATCAAGAACCATTTCTCTTCCCCTGCTCACCCTCAGGCCAACGGCCAAGTCGAAGTCACTAATAGAATGCTCCTAGGAATAATTAAGAAGAGGCTCGAGAATTCCAAAGGCCTATGGCTCGAGGATCTATCGAGCATCCTTTAGGAGTACAGCACCACAGTGAGGACTCTCATAGGGAAAACACCGTTCTCACTAGCATTTGGGATCGAGGCAATGATACCTATCAAGATTAGAATGACCACACACAGAGTAGCAAACTTCGACTAATAAAAGAATGAAGAAGGCCTCAGAATCAACCTCGACTTATTAGCAGAGAAAAGGAATGAAGCCGCACTTCAGACAGCCGCCTACAAGCAAACAATGGCTAAGTATTATAATTCCCTTGTCAAGGCAAAGAGATTTGCGGTCAGGGATTGAGTACTCAGGAAAGTGACCCTAGCAACACAAGACCCGATAGAGGGAAAGTTGAAATCAAACTAGGAAGGGCCTTATTGGGTAACACGCTATAATAAACCTGGGACCTACCACCTTAAGATGATACAGTGGGAGCCCTTACCACAACCCTGAAATGTAGAACATTTGAGAAAATATTATCAATAAAGTTGATGTTGTCATTTTAACCAGTGAAATGTTCTAATTATGTAGGATTGACAAAGTTTTAGGCCATCATGCCCAGGCTACAAGACTAGCCATCGGATTACATGACTAACCCTAAGGTCACAGGATTGACCCTAAGCCATAAGATTGACACATTCTTTCAGGACCTCGCACCTCCTACTCAAGCTACAAGACTAGCCCCCGGGTTATAAAACTATCCCTTAGGTCACAAGATTGACCCCGAGCCACAAGATTGGTACATCCTTTTAGGACCTCGCACTTCATGCTCATGCTAAAAGACTAGCCCTCAAGTTACACGATTAACCCTCAGGTCACAAGATTGACCCCGAGCCACAAGATTGGCCTATTTCCTAACTGAGTAAAGTGTAAAGCGAAGAGGAGCCCCACAAATTCATTAAAGTAAAGAAACCCGAAACATGTTAGGATGCACACGTTGCAACCAGATTCGACCCCCTCCACCCAATAAGTACAGCTATACCTCATCATGAATAAGATAAGTAAATTAGAGAAACATTTGAGAGTACCCAGTGGCATCACCTAAGGAAGGCCCATACACAGGGAGAGGGCTTAAGCCCTAAAGGAGTACTACCAAGGACCCTCCTCTTTCTAAAAACATGAGAGGCACATCGGGTCATCCCTCTTTGTTTTGAAGAGGTGCATAAAAGGCAACACACCCGTTAGTTGGGGAGGCTTTGTCCCCGATGTGCATCTATACTTGTAAAATTTCGATTGATATTAGTTACGTACCTAACTCTATTCGTCTTTAAAATATCAACCCCGAGGGACCCCAACACTTAGAAAAATTTTACACTACTCACCCCCACTCAGATAATAGTTAATTATTCCTCCTCCACCGAGTAGCATTCATACTTTAAAAATTTTCTTAATTATTCCAACACTCTCAAGGTCACCTACCTCGACCTACATAAACACACGCAGGGTGTGTGAGAGGAAATCACCACGACGCATGCTAACACTTAGGAAAATAACAAGAAAATAGTCGTAAATAAGAAGTGACACACATAGATGGGGGCGGAAGAAATTTTCATTCACATAAAGAAAATTTACAAAGTTTAAAAAAAAAAAAAAAAAAGTACAGCTATTCCTGGGGGTTGTTGTCCCCCCAATGCCACCTCTTCCTCTCCTGGGGTAACATCCTCCTAGACAGTCTCCCTAGGTTTAGCCATTGTCAACTCTTCGACCGCCCCCCAATCGCTATGTCTTCACCTTTGCTGGCCTTTACTTGTTCTTCTTCAATCGCCATCTAGGTCACTGCCTCTCCTCCTTGGTCAGCCTCTTCCTCTTGCTCGTCCTCAACCTCTACACCCCCCTCGTTGGGCATAATAGATGAGAAGTCTAAGTTAAGACACCGCTTGGCCGCTATATCCTGAAACTCCTTGAACCCTTCCCAGAAGCAATCGGCCCTAACAATCCCGAAAGCGTTCGAGGCCAAGTACTTGGTTGCAGCTACCTCAAGGGCCTCTTCCTGAATTTTCTCCCTTTCTCTCTCTCTCTCTCTCTCCACCTTAGCCTCAAGGCCTGCCCTCAATAAGGCATCAGCTACACTCTTGTTCACCAAGCTCCCAAGGGCGGCATTGAAATTTTCCTCAATCCTAATATGGCAGTTCCTCCCTCTTAGAATCTCGCAAGAGAGCCGTCACATCCTAAATACGAGCCTCCTGCTCCGTAGCCTTTGCAGTTATGCTAGAGTGAGAGTCCTCAGACCATTTCAGTTTACCCTCGAGGGTGTTGATCATGGCCCTTGTTTCCTCCCAGATGGCCTTGTTGTCGTTCCTTACCTGGGCGAGGCGGTTCAGATGCTCGGCACGGACCTGCTCACAAAATTTGTATTTCTAAGTGGAGGCCGCCATCGGGGCCACGGTCTGCAAAAACAAAACCAAGTCAGTACGAATGATAGGAAAAAGAATCAAAAAATAATTGAACAAATATATACAAATATATATGTGTGTGTGTGTGTGTGTGTATGTGTCAACACCCAAATTTTCACTTAGGTCATGTGATAGCATAAGGATAGCATAACAACATTCAAATGTCAACATTCCAAGCACTCATGCCTTAGGAAGAGAAAACCTAGACTCTAGAAGGCTAGGCACCTCCACAGAGGTCTCCTCGGATGTTCCGATCATAAATAGACCAGTCAATGCACCCCATTACAGCTCTAAATGCACCATTTCAGGATAAACCCTAATCTCTCACAAAAGCATCATCAGGACTTCGAGGGTCCACATTTCAGAACTCCATCCATATCATAAGTAAGTTCTCCACCTCCTGTAAGCCTTTCTTCAATAAAGCATCATAGGTGAAAAAATTACCATTTTGCCCCTTTCCCTTTAAAGGCCTAAAACTCATTATTTGTCATCCAGATCATTGAATTTCTTCTCCTATATAAGCCTTCTTGCCATGAAGCATCATAGGCCAAGGATTCTCATTTTTACCTTTTTCAACCTACGGGTGAAAAATTACCATTTTATCATTTTCACTCAAAGAGTCTACCCCTAGACCCTCGAAAGCTCCCCGAAGCTTCTCTTGTTATCAGAATGGTGTATTTTCAGATCCTTTGCATCCCTGAGTCTCCTATTTCTGAGGAATTCAACACAGAATAGACATTGCTTGGGACTGACAATAGCCAATTTCTCAACCTATGATAACCTTGACCAAGAAATAACCCTTGCAAGAGCTCTCAGAGATTCATCCGATCTCTAAATCCAGAAAAGTCGATCATTGTTTCTCAGTCTCAACCTTATTTTCAAATCCTCAAGTTTAAAAAGGGAACTTCGAAACCTCAAACCCTTATGAAATCTCAAATCTTCCCCAATGGGTCAAAAAGTCAGTTTGCTGCATTTTTCTCATATGGAGCCAAAATGTTCTCCAAAATTCCAAATCAGAATTAGTTGGTGTCCATCTCTTTGAAATCACGAGACC